>SKCR01045235.1:0-67641 GCA_019454045.1 Zanthoxylum bungeanum | reverse complement strand
CATCACTCACGGTTTTGCAGAAATACAGAAGGAAGAATAGGTTTTGAGACAGTGAGAGAGAGGAGCATTTTTGGCTCCATTTTTGGCTCCAAAACCGTATCAAGAGAGAGAGAAAATAAAAAAATGTATTCGGTTTTTTATTTCCAAAATTAATTAACCATTTACCACTTTTTAATTTCACAAAAGTCAAGCATTAAATGCTTGCATCATCTTACATCAACTCACATCAATCAATCAATCAATTGTCACATCACTCAAAGTGACATATGATTTGACGTTTGATGTGACTAATGATTTGACGCTTGATTTGACTTGCGTGCCGCACTCGAATTCGAAATACGAATGCGCTCGTAAATAATCCCGGGCTCGGGTTCGCTAATTCCAAATTAACGAATTTTCCGTTGCGACGTAATTAAACGATTACGCCTAGCGAAATCACTATTTATGTCGCTAACAAATTAATTCGTTTGCCCGAATTAAAATCTAATTTTAATTCCGCGTCGAAATCCAATTTCGTATAATATATCAAATATATTATTTTATCGATTAATTCCAAATTAATCGTTTTCTCTCTTTAATTGATATTTTATCCCAGATAAAATATCTCCGCAATTAATCCCAAATTAATTTTCTTTCTCATCTAATTAATCCCAGATTAATAAAGTGCGAGTCATACATCATCGGTGAATCTTCGGGAAGCGACCCATGAGATCCCCGGATATGTTGGCAGTAAATTCGGTCGTCGGACTATCCGAACACGTAAGTACCTCGTACTACGTTTTTACCGATTTACAAGACAAGGTTAGCTTCTAGCAAAGCGCCATGCCTACCCAATTCTCCAGAAACATGATTACAGGAATAAGTGATCTATGTCATGCGTAGTATACGTAGTATTGTCTCTGTCGATCCAGTATCGGATGATCACGTGCTAGACCTGAGGCTGGAATTGTGTCTGCCCCGTACGAAGCACATGTCAGATCTCTGGTAACTAGTCTCTATAATCGGATAAACATGACCTAGTCATAATATCCCGATAGCTCGAGCATATAAGAGAACGAGTTCCGTATCCTATGTGACCATCATCTCCACTATGACTGGAGTGATACTTCCATCTCGACATCACACCCAATACACTACGATTCTCAATATACCCAGCATTGGCGTACACAGAACCTGTTAAAGTCCTGGACGACCGCAGCCAAAGTATATTGATTGTCGCAAGTATTAGCGGTGCAAGTCTCAGGTTAAGACCAAATACACCTATCCTGATTTCGTACTTCCATAGACACATAGTCATACTACCAATGGAATTCCGAGGGGGTCTATCCAGAGCGAAGCTGTTTCCCGTACCATCAGTAAAACACAAGCTCCTATTACACTTGCATGAGTATCTTATACCCAAATATATGAGAACTATGCCGTTGTGCCCTCACAAACGCGCAGAAGTGTAATACTAGTCTTTTACGTATTTATCGATGTCCGATCTCGATAATACTCTGACTATGGATATTTAATGATTTATCCTTCATGGATTGATACTGTCTCATATCATTCTCAATCCAGTAACAAATCACATGGACCTCCTATCATTTATATATCTTGGTGATCTAATCACAAATGATAGGAGTGCAATCTCCTTTGTCACATAGTTAATTTGTACAACAACACCATGATCTGTACAAATAGTGACGCTATGGGTCATAATTGTCCAACTACATGTATCCGGATAATACCAGAGATATAGATGTAAACGTCAAATCTCTAAAGGTATTTTCCCGTCGACGTATCTATTAGCAATCTCTAAATAACAATCGGAACTCACTTTTGAAGTATACTGTGGCCACAGATTTAATAGACTGCTAATCATATATGGACTACCTATGCTCTATACACAGAACCGACGGATCCTATCTTGATACACATAGGATATCTTGAGGATCGGTCCACACCCAACGAACAGACGGAGGTCTGATCTAAATAGATCGGTGACGTGATTGCCATCTAAGTGTGGAGGATGTCTCATACATCCACAGTGGTATCTCAAGTCGAAGGACCACTATGCTACTCAACCCAAGAAGATTCTTATTGACGTTGGTGTACCATCCATTAAGATTCTTCGGTGAGTCGTTCAGTGTTTATCTATTATAAACACCTACACGTCTATACGAGTCTCCCTATACTCATGGTTCTTTGGGATAAACCATCGGACCAAGTCTCGATATACGACATGTAGTAGTCTCAACAGATTTGACTAACCGACCCGTGTTAGTAAATCTTGACCAGGAACTATATTTGATAATATACATTTAGCAGTGACACTTCCCAATGTCAATTACAAACTAACTTTGTAACTGTGTACTGTATCATATATTATCGGGCCTTTGTCTAATATATACATATCACTAAACCACATTTAGTTTCAATCTAATCGTAATCAGATCGAATACGTATATAAAAATAAGAGGTGCAACCATAAATAAGTAATATTATGGAAAAATGAATTGATCATATTCATGAATCAGACATAAATACGGTCCGGATTGGCGCTCTGAGCACCAATTCCAACAATTTCTCCCACTTGCTCTTGTGCCAATCCACAGTATCATATACACATCTTAATGTGTATCGTATACTCATGGCTCTCAAAAGCTCACCTAGCACTTAAGAGGAAGGCAACAAGAAGTAGGTCCGCTATAACATATTGAGTTTTTCAGACAAACTTCATCGTTTCCCATAGGCAGCATCATTCATATTTTGTAGAATCTAAATTATACATCAATATGACTCTGATGCTACATCAGTATTGTGCTACAGCTACTGAGTTGTCCAAGTATTTAGGGATCAAATCCAAAATACTATGAAGACAACCGCAAGCACAACATCAATGCAAAACTTCTAATTTATAAGGTCAATATGCAACTTCATAAGTCAATACTTCATAAGTTGCATCTAATTCCACTGAAACAGTAGAATCATGTGTGACACTCCCACTGTAACTTTCCGACTCTTTATGACGTAGACAGTCTAGCGTCATAATTAAACCAAAAACTAATATGACCCAAAAGATTACAGACTAAATGCTCCATGAATTAGAAACTCGTTCTTAATATCTCACAGATCACAAAGAACGTGTTTCAAGATCCATCCTATGGTCTATATGATATCAAAATAACTCGTAACAATTACGATTAAATCGATATCTTTAATCGCACATAATAAAGTATTCATTATATCATCATCAAATGATACATAAGATTAATTAGACATTCTAATCAATATCTCTTTCGAAAAAAGAATCATCATTTACGAAAGATGAATACTATATACAAGACACACATTAACTGTCAAACAGTTATACTAACTGTCATACATATAGCCTAGTTATGTCCTTTATTAGATCATATCTAATGCACGAATTATAGGAGTATCTCACAAGTCTCTTGGTTTTATATCTTATATAAAATTTTATATCGAATATAACAGAGACTACTCCCACTATTTTCACGGAGTAAAGAAGACTTAGGTAAACCTTTTACCTTACAAACATCTCATTATTACTATAATAATGATAATGTTGTTAGGATATATAACACTAGAAAGTAATTTGTACGCTCCCACTAACCCTTCAATCACATATGTATTCTCTATACTTTGACAAGATCAGACAATCTGACTGATATCAAAAATAGAGAACACGAATTTTCGGAAGACTTATCCGAGTCTACAATAGGCTCTATAAGCTAGCACACTAAACTGCGATCTCAGCAGAACACAAACTCTAGGGCCATTTCAGAATGAACTCTTCAAACAAAGAAATCACAACTGATCTCTTATCTGAATAAGTCATTCAAAAATGCCACTTTGCATTCTTTAGCTAAAATGTACAGTTTAATATCAACATTAACCAATATATCTTTAATTGTTCAATTAGGGTGACTAGAGACAAGTTTTCTCAGAATGTATAATAGATTGTTGAGTATAAATTTTCTCACTATCATACTATAAAGGTCAAACCTTTAATAAGCTCACACCGCTTTCGCTGCGCAAAAAATTAGCACATATCATGAACTAATTCATAATGAAAGCTTAATCAAGTTCAAAACTTGATCGTAGTAAGCTATGAACAATCTTAGATCTATGCTTCAATGATAAACTTCCAGAATCGATATCAAATATCGCTTCCATTATAAGTTATAGGATAATTTTCTTCGGTAAGAAAACAACAGAACCATTAAGTATTAAATACTCGTAAATGATTCTGATATTCTATTAGACTTATATAGAAGATGTATAAGGGTTGTTTCATCTTATTAATTACATAGTTCCAATTATAGTTTATCATTCTCACATTTGACTTCAATAAGTCAAGTCTTTTCTACAATTGTTAACATCTGATGTTACACACCAAGTAATAAAACGATTTTATTACTTAGGATCGTAAGAAATATATTCTATTAAATAGAATACAATATTCTATTAAACAGAATAAATGATAAACTTTTACTTATACCTACAAGGTGTAAGTAATTTCCATATATAACTATTATATAAAAGAAAGATTCAAATCTCAAACTTTTCAAGATTCGGATCTTCTACCTATACATATCATATATGTAACTGTAGAAAATAATGGAACCTAAATTAAAAAGATGAACTAGTGTTACTGGAGCATATCCCCAAGAGTATTGAAACTAATTCGGTAACATTCAATATCAAACGAATCAAATCATATAAGATTCGACTGCTGCCACTACTCAATTCCATCAAGATGGAATCGTGGAAGAATAATATTGAATAAGAATCATATTCACTGAATAACCTTAGAACTAATTGTTTTAAATTCATATGATTGATCGTATCAAAAATCTTTGAACAATTCAAAGACATGTAATGAATTTTAAGGATAGAGTTCTCATAAAACTTCAGATTGAATATATTTGAACAAGTAAAAAATGTTCAACCTACGTTTCATCAGAACAGATTGAAAGTTCTTGATCATTTCAAGATGTTTAATATGTGTTCTTTCAGAAACACGTAACTAAGTTATGAAAATTCATAAACTAAGTTACGAAGTAAAGAAAACTACCTTAAGCAATTACAATTCATTAAACTACATACATCTAATGTATCAGTTTAATAAATCTGGTGGTCCAATGACAAATCATTGGTTAAACGAGATTTTAATCACCTTCCCGAATACAATATTCATTAAATGGATAAGGATATGTGGTGTGATCTTGTATCAAACCATCCTTTACCATACGGAATAAGCATCCAATGCTCAAGTGATAAAATCTCATAAAGCACCGTTCTAAATTATTTACTTTACCGAATAATTTTTCTTAATGTTTATCTCTACGTCAATGACACTACTAGTTATATTTAAAATATATAACAATTGTTTATAAAGAACAAGTAACTATCCAATAGTCGCAAGTTCCGATATCAAATATCAAAACAATCGTTAACTAATATTTTAAATAACTAGACGGGAGATCTGGTATCCAATACCTATAGTTGTAGTATTGTGAAAATCGATATTTTCTATACACAACTATACGCATCTAATTTCTTTAGCTTTACTATTTACATTCAACTATTCACAACAATTGCAAATAACTGATTAGCAAATTGTGTCAGACACATTGCCTCTAAAGGTAATTAAAGCTAAGAAACGTCATTACTAGATAAACAAATACCTAATGGGGCTTTCTTAATGCCAATCAAGAATCTCGAGACATGAACTAATTCAAGTCAATTCTTACTGCATAAGAAACTATTCTCTCTAAAGTATTATATCCTAAAAGGGATATCTATCTAGATTATCTATCATGACTTAGAAACTAAGTCATTAACCATCTTGATTTTTGAAGAAAATTGGAAAAACAGTTCCCGATGGTTTAGACTAATCTAATAATATCATAGTCTAGTATTATCTAGAACCTATTCTAGAATAACTGCAACCAAGAGTCAAGTCAGATAACATATCAAAATATGTGTGCAGTAAATAAAAGTTCAATTCTATATAAACAATAGAATAAGGAAACGAACAAGCGGCTATTTCCATAATAATACACACTGCCTAAGTTATGAAATTTTTAAACTTAGCAGTGCCTCCCACTATTTTACGTAATACCGTAATCCCTAACGGAAAAACGAGAATTCAATAATTAAATCGAATTCCATAATGGGAAGAGAACCTCATTAATATATTTCGACTCACAGCAGAGGCACGGTCTCGCCTACGTATATTCACAGGTAGACAACTCATTGTCAATCACTCACTAGTGACTCATGGGTTTCCGGTCCTGGTCGTTTCTCGTTGTGACTGCTAAGGCAGGCCCACAAGGAGACATGCCAAGGTTAAACTCGTCAATGATAAACTCAAGCTATTTACGTAACCCTGACAACTAGGGTACGTTCAGGATTGCGTTTTCGCTTAAATTTATCTAGTATCTGACATACATCCGGTATAAATAAATCTCTTTCGACTACACCCTCATAGCAGAGGCACAGTCTCGGATGTAGTCACGGAAAAATATTAATAAACCGTATTGACAAGACGGACCAAGAAATAAATATTCCAAATACTAGTTACTTTAAAACCTTATTAAGCGGGGATATTCCATAAAGTGTCATACATTTTAAATTTAATCAAATTAAATGAAAGCATGCATGTATTAAGCAAAGACAAGAAAAAACATTAGATTTTAAAGGGCTAATCATCACGGGGTGTCCAGAATCAGACTCGCTCTGATACCATTTTGAAGGGGTTTAATGGCGGAAATTCGATAACGCAGCGGAAACGTGGAAAATCATAATTTTCCGATTTCAAAATTTTTCTCGGATCAATTAAATAAACTTATTTATTTAATTATCCAATTATCAAATTCTGAAAAATTACACAATAGATCAAATTTCTTGGTAATTACCGAATTGCCCCAAAACTTTGTAAATTGATTATTTTAGCCCAAAAATTATCAAATATAATTTTGGATGATTCTAAATCATTTCTAAAATGTTTTTCAACACATCCAATGTATCAAAATCAGATTTAACACAAATCTACAATTTTTGAGTAATTTCCGTGAGCACCCCAAATTTTCAAGTAATTGCATTTTGGTCCCTTTTGTTCAAAACATGCCAAGATCAAATCCAATCAACCCAAAAATTTACATGCATCATATTAATACCATAATACATCACATATATGAAAATCCCCAAATTTGGAGTGAGTTATGAACCCTAATTTTTCAATTTCATCAAATTGTCCAATTTCACCAAATTTACAAAATCCAACACTTTAATCCATTCAATACTTCACCAATCTAGCCTCACCATTTTGAAACAACTCTAGAACAATTCTAGGTCACCAAGGAGTGGCTTACCAACTCTATAATGACAACTTGATTTTCCAAAAATCAAAAGTAAAGCTTTGAAACCATTTCAAGCTTACTTACACGCATCAATCTTTCATCAAAGTTCACAACCAAAATAAACACAAACTATAAGAAGAGAGACAACATCAAAGCATCACAAATTGAAGCTAAGTATGTTAAAAATATTTTTCATGTTGGAGGAATTGAAAGAAAACTTAAAAATGCTTAAGATTTCCAAGATTTTCTTCTTTTCTCCAAACCTTTTCTCTCAACCACTTTTGTGTTCTATTTTTGTGTATATAAACTTCTCTAACCCTAAAAGATGAAACAAAACAATATATACCTCACCCAAAAAGCCCTTGGCCGAAAATTAGGTATATAAAATATCTAGATATTATTTTGTTTCATTTAAAGTTACTTTAATCAACTTACAAATTTTATCATTACACCTTTAATGAAAATTCATAAGTACACAAAAGCAACTTAAAAATATAACAATTATATTTATTTTAGGGTCATGGCCGAAAATTATAAAAGAAAAAGGAAATAGATATTTTTATTTTAAATAATTTAATCAAATATCTAAAGAAGTCAAAATCATTTTGACAACCTTTTCTTTAAGTATAAAGTAAACAATTTACACATATAATCATTTCCTAACTTTATCATTTGGTGATATATTTATATTTTAATTATATTAATTATTTAAGAATTAAATAAATAATTAATTAATTAAATACAAATATCTCAAATATATGTATTATATTTACTTTAAATATCTCAAATACATATATAAATTATATATGTCAAGTACCTTTATTTGATAATTTATTAATGTGTATTTAATAATATCATATATTAAATACAAACACACATTAATTAGGAAATGACGGTTCGGCCCATTTGCATGTATTTTTCATTTAACGTTTAAACAATTTATAAATAATCACCATTATTTATAAAAGTCGCCATAGTATTCTACGAGTATATTTCATTAGTGAGACTCTCTAGATTCAGGTATATCCGTCACAAAATCCAATTTCGTGTCAATAACTTACCCACCCGTAAATTATGATGACCGCGGATAAACTCGTTGAATCATACAGGTTGAGGTCATTGCATACGTATAATCTCTCCGTCACAGGTATCCGGATAATTCCAGAGATATAGATATAAACGTCAAATATCTATAGGTATTATCATGTCGACGTATCTATTAGAAATCTCTAAATAACATTCGGAACTCACTTCCGAAGTATACTGTGGCCACAGATTTAACAGACTTCTAATCATATATGGACTACCTATGCTCTGTACACAGAACTAACGGATCCTATCTTGATACACACAGGATATCTTAAGGATCGGTCCACACCCAACGAACAGACGGAGGTCTGATCTAAATAGATCGGTGACGTGACCGCCATCTAAGTGTGGAGGATGTCTCATACATCCACAGTGGTATCTCAAGTCGAATGACCACTATGCTACTCAACCCGAGAAGATTCTTATTGACGTTGGTGTATCATCCATTAAGAATCTTCGGTGAGTCGTTCAGTGTTTATCTATTATAAACACCTACACGTCTATACGAGTCTCCCTAGACTCATGGTTCATTAGGATAAACTATCAGACCAAGTCTCGATATACGACATGTACTAGTCTCAACAGATTTGACTAACCGACCCGTGTTAGTAAATCTTGACCAGAAACTATATTTGATAATATACATTTAGCAGTGACACTTCCCAATGTCAATTACAAACTAACTTTGTAACTGTGTACTGCATCATATATTATCGGACCTTTGTCTAATATATACATATCACTAAACCACATTTAGTTTCAATCTAATAGTAATCAGATCGAATACATATATAAAAACAAGAGGTGCAACCATACATAAGTAATATTATGGAAAAAGAAATTGATCGTATTCATGAATCAGACATAAATACGGTCTGGATTGGCGCTCTGAGCACCAACCCCAACAAGAACGTGGTACGAGGTATGCACGTGTTTGGATAGTCCGACAACTGTATTTACTGCCAACATATCCATGAATCTCTTGGGTCACTTCCCAAAGATTCACCAATGACATTTGACTCATATAGAATTAATATGAGATTAATAATGAGAGAGAGAATTAATTTGGGATTAATTATGACAAGAATTAATTTGGGATTAAATTCATATAAAAGAGAGAACGCGATTAATTTAGAATTAATCGATAAAATAAATATATTGGATATATTAATTGAAATTGGATTTCAATACTAAATTAAAATTGGATTTTAATTCTGGTGAACGAATTAATTTAGAATTAATTCGAAAGCGACTATCGTAATAATTTTGCAAGGCATAATTATTTAATTAAACTGGATTTAATTATGTCGCGACAACGAATTCGTTTAATTCGGAATTAAACGAACCCCAACCCAAGCTTAGTTGTGTGTTGAGTAAGCCAACACAAATTTTGAATTTAAATGTGGTGGGACCATATCAGTTACATCACTTGTCAAAAGTTGATATGAGTAGTTGGCTACATTTATTAATTGGATTAAACACTCAACTATAAAAACACAACTAAAACTATTCACTCTCTCTTCTTCCTTGCACTTTGTCGTGAGCTTCTTCTCTCCATTGAGAAATTTTTTCTTCGAAATTTCACATAGCTAGCACTTGGAGAGTCAAATGAGGTGTTAGAGAAACTCACCCAAGGCTTAAACAACAAATCAAAAGCTTGGAGCTTCATCCAAAAGAGCAAAATTCCGAATTTTCTTCAAATCAATGTGAGTTATTCCGCAACTTTTACTTGATTATTTCACACACAAATCATGTTTAGAGATCTTGTGGCATGTCTTAGAGACTAACATATAGTTGTGTCTTTAAAAAATTAAAACTACAAAAGACAAAAACATTTTCTAGCACAAGACATTTAATAAATCCCAAGAGTCCCCAAGGCCCAAGGCTCATATTTGATTAATTAAATATTTATATTAAATATATTAATTATTTATAATGTCATGCCAACCATCCATTCACCTCAAGCCCAAGCCCATGCCCAAACTTCATTTGTCCAATTTAATATAAAAGGTTATAAAACACTTATAAATTTTTCAACTTCCATTTACTTTTTAGATGTGAGACTACTCCCACTATTTCTATACAAACTTATCATTTTTAAATGGAGTTTATTCAAGTAGGGATTTTACTAATAGTTTTTAGGTGTAAAGCTTTTTATAAAAGAGTTTTAAGTGTTTGGTTATCATTTAGACTTTTTATTAAAAAAAATATAAAATTACTTTATTAGATAAGTTTTTTTAAAATTATGTTATGAAATAAATGAAATAATATTGTTAAATTAAATATGTTATTATAGACAATTTAACATTTTTTTTTTTAAAAAAAAAAACTTTCAAATATCTACTCCCAAAAACCCAAATTTTGAGCTTTTGTTAGTAGAGTCAAAATAATTTTTTTAATTCTCAAAAACTCTATTTAAAATACAATAAAACACCATCAAAAATTTTGAATAGAATTTTTAGGATTAAAAAATTATTTTTACCTCTACTAAAAGACATATCAGAGCTTTTACTTTCTACTGACTTAGATGTTTAAGTCACATATGCCAATTTAAAAGGGTGATTCGGTGCTCTTAGAGGCTTTGACTAAGTGAGTTTTAAACAACATTCTTTAGTTGGTCACTTGAATTCAAATCCTATAAGATATAGGAGAAAAAAAAATTAATTTGGTTTCTGAAAAAAAAAAAAAAAAGAAGAAGAAGAAGTGATTTGGCCATAACAATCTTGCGTGAGAACCACGCTCGTTAAAGCGTTGGGTCAGTCTCGCTTTCTTTGTTATCGAATTGCGTCTGGCCATCAACAATCTATACTCACGATACCTACCACAGAAATTGACATAATAAAATTTCAAATAAAACAAAAATGCAAATAAAAACATTGCACGTCCCTCATTTTCTCCAGTACTCGGGGCTCCGGCTGTTTATTATTAGTATTAATCATTTAAATTCGTGTTAAAATCGGTGTTAAATTGAATTTTGAATTGATTTTTTTATTTATTTATTATGATTAGTTATTATATAATAATTAAATTTGTTGACGGGTGATTTTCGTCCCAGGGGTAGTTTTGAAATAACTCTCCCGAGACAATCTTCCTTCAACTTTGAATTTATTTGGTTATGAGGAGACCAAAGACAAATGTGGCAAGAGACAAAGTAAACACAAAAATCGACAGAGAGTGTTTAATGTGGTTCGGCCGAACTGATCCAGCCTACGTCCACGGGCACAAAATAGATGGGGTTATTTTATTACCAAACCGAGCCCTACAGACCTATTTAAGTGCAGGTCTAATAGTAACCGAGCTGTTTGTTGTTGCTTTTTGTTTCTTACAAATAATGCTAGCATAAAAAGTTTTACAACCCTTACAAATGAGATCACACTCCCCTTATATACTAATGGATATACAATATTGTTCCTATATCTTTGTGATGCCAGCATTGCAGGTTTCCGGCGAGTTGACAAGCGTTCTTCCCCATCTATCATCGCCGAAAGCAAAGTTTACCCTCTGATTTCATGTCACATCATGCCGTAAAAGTACATTGTCCCGCCTTTTCATTGATGATGACAGCCTGTAAGATTTCAAATACGAAAGGGGATTTCAGAGTAAAAAGTCCAAATTATCCTGGTCACGTGCCGCTTATAGGACGTCGACCAGTAAACTTACCGAACACCTCGATTGCTCCCGCCCCGATCCATAATATCTGAGCTCATCAACTTTGGCGCCCAATGAACCTTCTTCGGGTCTTCGGGTATTCAAACTGACCCTCATCAAAGCCAAATCTCCAGGGATGAAGGACGGAGCTTGAACTTTCTTGTCATAAAGAAAAGTCATTCTCTACTGATAGACAGTCGCTCTCATAGCCAACTTCTCCCGCTTTTCTTCGACCAAGTCGAGATGATTCCTGACGAGCTCTTTGTTCTGTTCGGTCTCAAAATTCCAGACCCGGTGCGTGATCATCCCGATCTCTGCCGGAATTACTGACCATAAGCCAAAGAAAAAGGAGTTTCCCCATGGAGTCCTTGTAGGTTGTTCGGTGAGCCCATAATACTTCCGTCAATTCTTTGACCCACAGCCCTTTACAATATCTGAACCGGGCCTTCAGATTTGCCTTGATCATTTTGTTGGTAGCCTCGACCTTTCCGTTAGATTTGGGATGGGCAGGTGAAGCAAACCTCAAGGCGATTTGGAGGTCTTCACAGAGCTTTCTGAAACCCTTGCTGTCAAACTGTTTCCCGTTATCAGTGATGATGGCTTGGAGGATTCCAAACTAGCAGACGATACTCTTCCTCACAAAATCTATCGCTTTCTTCTCTGTGATTGTAGTTAGGGGTTCAGCCTCTACCCATTTGGTGAAGTAGTCAATGGCGACAATGGCATACTTGGCATGTCCCCGCCCCGCTGGCATTGCCCCGATGATGTCTAGCCCCCACTGGACGAACGACCAGGGGCTGACCAGAGTGGTCAACTGTTCAGCAGGTTGATGATGAATGTTGGCATTCTTATGGCATCCCTCACATTTCCGAGCTACCTTCATTCCGTCTTGGTGTGTGGTTGACCAGTAGAACCCTTGCCTCAACGCCTTAAATGCAATTGACTATCCCCCGATATGGCTCCCGCAGATTCCTCCGTGAATCTCTCTAAGCACATAATCTGCTTCCTCGGTTGTAAGACACCTTAAAAGTTGCACTGTATGCCCCCGCCGGTACAAGAATCCTTCAACCAAGTAAAATTCCGAGCTTCGGTACTTCAACTTTATTGCCTCCTTCCTATCCTCAGGTGTCTTCCCTGTCTCCAATTAACTCCTGATTGGGTCCATCCAAGAGGTCCTCCCTTATGTATCCACTTCCATCACCTTCGGCTTCCCAACGTTTTTTTCCTGCACGCAGATCAAATGGATGGTCCTAGGCTTTTCTGACTTAATTGAGGACGCCAGCCGATCCAACGAGTCTGCCTGATAGTTGTTTTCTCGACCAATCTGGTCGAACTGCACGCTATATATTTCCCAAATCATCTTCCTCACCTCGGCCACATAAGCCATCATGTTAGGCTCTGGCTAGAAACTCGCCCTTCAGCTGTTGGATGGCCAGCTGGGAGCGTTCTTTACAATCATGTCCCTAACACCCACCGCCGCGCAGAGCCTTAAACCGGCCAGAATGGCCTCGTACTCAGCCTTATTGTTTGTGGCATCAAAGGCGAATCTTAGGGCACATACCACCTCTTCACCATCATTGATCCGCAAGACAACCCCAGCTCTACAGCATTGTGAACTGACTGAACCGTCCATCGAAAAATCCCACGTGGTCTTCGGAACTTTCAAAACCTGCGGCCCTGTAAACTCGGCCACAAAATCGGCTAGATCCTACCCTTTTATCATCGCTCTCGGTAAATAGGATATATCATGCTCACTCAACTCCACCGACCACTTCACTAACCGACCTCACCCTCTGAGGATCCTTCCTCTCAGGTTCATCATCTTCGCTTAGATATACCACTCTCATTCCTTCTGTTATCTCGTTTCTCCTCCGACTTGGACCAGCCTCCAACCTTCCATTATTCATTTTTTCTAGTCTTTCCAGCTTCTCCAACATGACCTTCATGAGGGTCTGGTTCTCCTCCATATCCTTCCGCATGCTTTCCTCCATTTTTCCCATCCACTCTGTTGTTGAACTCTCCTACGATCTATGGTTCCCATCTTCCGCCATCGTCCTACCACGCAACGCAAGTTGATTTTTGTTCTTTCCCCACAGACGGCGCCAACTATTGACGAGTGATTTTCATCCCAGGGGTAGTTTTGAGATAACCATCCTGAGACAATCCTCCTTCAACCTTGAATTTGTTTGGTTATGAGGAGACCAAAGACAAATGTGGCAAGAGACAAAGTGAACAAAAAAATCGACAGAGAGTGTTTAACGTGGTTCGCCCAAACTGATCCAACCTACGTCCACTGACACAAAATAGATGAGGTTATTTTATTACCAAAACGAGCCCTACCGACCTGTTTAAGTGAAGCTCTAATAGTAATCGAGCTGTTTGTTGTTGCTTTTTGTTTCTTACAAATAATGCTAGAATAAAAAGTTTTTCAACTCTTACAAATGAGATCACTCTCTCCTCATATACTAATGGATATACAATATTGTTCCCATATATTTGTGACGCCAACATTGCAGGTTTCTGGCGAGTTGACAAGTGCTCTTCCCCATCTGCCATCGCCGAAAGCAAAACCTAACCTTTGATTTCCTGTCACATCACCCCGTAAAAGTATACTGTCCCACATTTTCATTAATGATGACAGCCTGTAAGATTTCAAATACGAAAGGGAATTTCATAGTGAAAAGTCCAAATTATCCTGGTCACGCGTCGCTTATAGGACGTCGGCCAGTAAACTTGCCGAACACCTCGATTGCTCCCGCCCCGATTTATAATATCTGAGCTCATCAACTTGTTCCAGGAGGTAAGCTAACATCAAACCGAGCCGCCGGTCTGCTGTGGTCAGCCTCAGTTCTGATATTGTTGGTCTACGAAATATGCGCTAGTTCCGAGGAAGAAGTACTTGGATTCTCTTACTGCCCGAGAACTTACCAATACATCTGGACGTCTGATCCTCTGAAAATGGAAGTTCCCTCTTTGCCCTTGTCGAACCGTTTGAATATCCTATTTGCATAAATCTCCATCAACAAAATTTAATTGAATTTTAATAGCATATGATTATTAAAGTATGTGTGGCATAATATTAAGAAAAATTTAACACAATTCAATCCATTTTCTATTAGTAATTATTAAGGATAGTAAAAATTCCCCCATGGATTAGAAACCCTCGATACATTAGAGGTAGAT
The DNA here is from genome assembly GCA_019454045.1 of Zanthoxylum bungeanum. Taxonomy (NCBI): domain Eukaryota; kingdom Viridiplantae; phylum Streptophyta; class Magnoliopsida; order Sapindales; family Rutaceae; genus Zanthoxylum; species Zanthoxylum bungeanum. The sequence goes on along the minus strand of SKCR01045235.1, from coordinate 52,345 downwards.
AAATGAATAATTTTCATACCCGTTAATTAATAGATTGGATATGGATATTAACATTTCATTTCTTACCTGACTCGTTATTATCTTTTGTAATTATACAATACTTCCACTTTTGACACCTCATTTAATATGTCTTTTCCCCCTTTTGGGTTAAAAATGCTTATAAAGAAAAATATCTTCTATTGCAAAACGATCCGGAGCAGTCTTGAATTTTAGGGTTTAAATGAATTTTTAAAATATGTAGATTTTATTGATAAAAAAATATATTTTTTAATTTTTTTAATGAGTATTAACTTCTTCTTTTTAATATTTTAGGACCATAATTTGAACTCAAATTATGGTCAAATTTTCAATGTTAACATTCCATGTCTATAAATAAGGCTTTGGATTCTCATTTTCAATTCACTGAATTTTCCTATACATTCTCGTACAAGTCTTGCATATTAGGAGATCTTGAGTTTTCATAATCAAGAGAGTTTCTATCATTTGTCATTGTTCAAGTTCTTGTGATATGAATGCCTCTTCTACAATAAGCATCCAAGTAATCCTGGAAGAACGTTAGCCACAAGACATTTTTGAAGCATCGACGCGGGGCTAATAAGTTCTTAAGGACAGAGGCAACTCGACTTGGATCCATTTTTTTATCATCTTCAACATTTTCAAGATTTTTCTAAGTCTTTTAGTTATTGTTCTCATTTTGGTAATTTGTATGTTAAACTTGTTTAATGACACATATTATTCAACATTCAGTTAGTAATTTTTATTTTAACATTGAGTAATGAAGAATATAACTGTATAAAGTAATGTCCACCTAGTCAAATATTGTCCGTTTTGGGAGTTTAATGAGTGGTCCAATAACCTAGTCCCTAGTTCCTCGTAGTTTTATTTTTTGTATAGTTGATGAAATCTTTTACTTATAAGCACATGTCGAAACTCTATCTAAACAATATATGATATTACAATTCATCTTTTGGGCCTAACAACCTCGTTGACACATTAGTTGGAGAGCAGGTTTCGATATCATTTGTAAGATCCAACTTAACTAGTTAGTTATTGTCCGCTTTGACAACTTAGATATTAGCCCAACAAGCTAGTCCATAGCCCCGGTAATATCCCACTTTGCTTGATATAGAATTTGGGCATGCGCTTATAAAGGACTTCCACAACTAGTTATAAGCATTTTGGGTGAGCCTTGAACATTTTAGATATTCTCATTTTAGATATTGATATGTTTTAAAATACAAATTTGAAAGTCATACCGTATTGATTAACTCAAATTTAACACTATTATAAGGGTAAATTCTCGTTTAATCCATATATTTTGAAAATGCATCAAGACACCCCTACAATTAATTTTGTTATAATTAAAGTTTAATTTTCCGGAGTTTTTATGGTAAAAATAAGATATCTCACATATTTTTCAATCAATATTTGAATGATATTACTATAAAATCTCTGGAAAAAAATAACTTTTAAATTTAACTATAAGAGAACTAATTGCAAGGGACGAAAATAATATTTAAACCAAAATATAAAGACTAAACGAGTATTTAATCGTTATTATAGTTATAGTTGGACCATGTGCTATACTTTAAATTAAATTTCATAATACAAACATTCCCATTAGAGAATGATTTGTGATTAATAACATAAATGCACACAATTTATTTTCTATATAAAATTTAAAATAAATGTGTGGGTTTAGAAATATCCCAATAAAATTATTAAACCTTCAATAAATTTTAATGATCAGTTGAGTTAAATTTTGGTTGAAGCTCAATATATATATATATAAAATTAAAAATGACCGATTCTGTAAATTTATATAGCTCTCTAAAATGGTTTACACATCATTCAACAACTATTCGACATTGATTTTGTGAATTATTTAAGAAGCTAACACACGTAGCAGGCCATCAAAGTAATGGATGTTAAAAGTTTCAATAATAAGTACTAGTTGGACAAAAGCTTTTCCTCAAAAGCATTTATTAATTAGAAGGCCAAAATTGGCCATTAAAAGCACTTTTAATGGTGTCCTCTTCTGCTAAAGTAGTTTAGTTCTCAATAAGCGTGGTTTAGTGGTATATAATTCATGACTTAATTTTGAGGTCTTGCGTTCGAATTCATTGGGTACGTTTCTTATAACAGTTTGTGACAGCCGGAATTTTTACACGTTCTACTTAAGTCTGAAAGAGATAATTTGACAACGGAATTTCCAACGATTCCAAATATATATATATATGTCAAGTTTTTAATAATATCAACATTTCAATTGTGTATAATGGGAAATTATAAACAGTGAGGGAACCAAATCCCATCAATTAAGGGCCAATAATTAAAGTAGGAAATTATGATAAGAATAAGAATCCGACTTTCAATTATTAATAGATTTAATAGTTGAAAAATGTAATATAAAAATATAATTAAATTAACTAAATCTGGTTTGCATGTAGGCCAATGACACCTTGTGGTGTAATTAATTATTGACTTGTAAGTCATAACAAGAAAAAGTATGTGGGTTATTAATTAAGTGTGGGCATTATTAATTAGTTAGTCATAAAATGAGATTATTGTCAAGTTGGTTTAAGCCCACTAATGGGTTGTTCCGGTGGACACGTGTCATTTAGGCAAAACCCTCAACAACTCAAAAGTGCTTTTTGTGGTTTGCCAGAAGCAACTTCTTGTTTAAACGTTTGGTATTCCAAATTCTTTTGGCTTCAAAGTCGAAGAAAGATGTCATGATCTAACTTTTTTTTTTTTTTTTTTTTTTTTTATATAAATAACCGAGGTGTACAGGATAGTTTATGCGTACCTCATTAGTTAACAAATTTTAAGATAATTTATTGGCCTAAAAGTTCGCAATCATATTAATTTAATTAATCACATATGTAAATGGTATTTTTTATACAATCATATTATTTTTTTGTTTATCATTGAATAAGTTCCTTGAGAAAAGATAAGATGAATATCGAATTTACTTAAAAACTCAAGATTCAAGAAAATAAATTTAGGTGAATATATAATTTAATCTTATTGTGCTTAGATTATACATTATTAAACATTCAAGAGCTCAATAACTCATATCCTCTTAGAACAATTTTAAAACCTTTTAAGCTTTATCGGAAAAATATCTTCTTGAAAGATTTCTAAATTTATTAGGCTAAATCATAATTCCTTAAAAATTATGAAATCTTTGACTAACTTATTAAAATTACAAAGTTTGGACATATTTGAAAAAGAACATATTGGATAATTTTTAAAACCTTTATGGTCTTCATATACTTATTAATTCCGATGAAAAATGGTATCCTTTAAAGATTTCAAAAATGTTGGGTTAAGATATAAATTATGTAAAATTTTATAATTTTGAACTAAAATGCAGAAAATTACAATGTTTGGTCAAACCGAATATATATTTGGTCAAATTAGATTGGGTGGTTAAACCGACTAACTGGTTGTGTGTTAAGTTGTAAAATTCGGAATTTCGAAATGCTTCCAGAAGGTTCTCGAATTGCAATTAAGGTCTCGGAACGAGACGATATTGGAGAATAAGAGTTCAAGTATTGAAATAAAGCTCGAAATATTTTAAAATGGAGATTTATTGTATTGGAAATCGCGTAATTCAGAACCATTACGCGAATTACGTATATTATTTTATACGGAGGAAGATTCAGTTTTTTGATTATTAAAAATAACAAACAAATTTCGATTGAGGTTATTCTTAAACCGTTAGATTTTTTTTCCCAGATGAACAACTTTCGTGTTGAATATTTTTCGAAATTCGCATCATAAGGGCCTTAAAATGAAATTTTTTGAAATTACCCTACATTGTGACCAAGTGTAAATTTCAAGGGTCAATTCGAAATTTTGGAAAATTTGTTTATAAAAATGTGCTGATTTTTTTGGAAATAACAAAAGGGGGGGGGGGGGGGCGAAAAGAGAGAAATGAGACTCGGTCGGTGGATGGCCTTTCGGCCACCGACACCGGCGCATGTCATCACCGGTAGAAGCGTCTCGTTGAGACGTTTCTGATGGTGGTGGTGGGCCCTTCACGCGCTCTGTATAGGTCCCACTAACCCAAAGAAACTTCGAGAAAGATTGCTATAATCCATATCTTTGTGCTCTGTATGGGTCCCACTCACCCAAAGAAACTTCGAGAAAGATTGCTCTAATCCCATATCTTTTCTTCAATCCATGTGTTGATCCACCACCAGATCAAAACTCTCATATAGTACTAGAAGATGATGTGATGATTTCTCTGATCCGTGCTCGATGGCACGCCGACGAGGCAAAATCAAATTATATGTGAGGCCTATATAGCTAGGCACCTCCAAATAGAATTTTGACCACACCAGCGTATTCGTGGACTCGTTTGGGGTCCGTTGTTTTCCTCAGAATCTTAGTAAGACATCCCAGTAAAAGTAGTTATTTTCAAGTTTATCGTATTATTTTCGAATGCTCCTCGTAGACTCGTAGAGTAATGTATTGATGTGTATTAAGTTGATTGTGCTAGAGTATGTTGAATATGAGTTATTTGTAGAATCTGAGCGAAATCGGAGATAATTAGATCGATCTAATAAGTAAAGCGAGTTTCCAATAAATTCGGGTTTCATGTGCATCTGTGCTTTAATTAATGTAATTATGGATATAGCTTAATTATGATGATATGATAATATTGTAGTATGGCAGGTAGTCATAGACACCCGTTGTGTGTGTGAGTGTACTTAAACCAGAATATATAGTTGTAGATTATTAGAGACATAAATGGAAGATCTCAAGAACAATATAGATACAGACAGAGTAGAATAATGATACTGAGATATAAAATATGAGTATAAGCATATGTGTGCATGTGTATGTAATTAATGACAAATATAAAGAATATATAGAAGTTTTAAGTGTATTAGATCGGTAACCAGAACTTATCTACCAGATATAGATACTTAGTTTATGTAACTAGTTTTGACTACAGTGACGACTTAGTTATGAGTATCTTGGTATTGGGAATCGGAATTTGGTACAGTATCATGTAACAGTTCTTTAAGTATTGATATATGTAGTCAACTCCACATCGGAGTACTTGTGTCGTTGTGTATATTATATATGATGATGATGTCATGTATTTTCTTCTATATCTAATTAAGACCTTAATGTGATATGTTTCAGAAACTTACTTCAATGTGTATAGTACATTGTTGGTTGTGATTTAGATTTAAATTTTAGAAACGTTTTCAGAAATACTTCCAAAAAGAGTTTAATTCTATTTTTGGGCCGAAACAGTTTTGATCTGAATGTGGATCTAGTTACATGAGATGTATCGATATATCTGATGCTATGTGTGAGCATATTGCATATGGATATAATTGTTGAGGTAGGGCACGAGCCCACTCTGTATATATTGGATGTCAGGGATGTCATCGGTTCATGATTGATTATAGTTGACTATGTTGGTTTGTATATGGATGATGACATTGTGTTGTATGGTTGCAATGATTGGTTATTGCATAGCACGACATACATGATTGATTATTACATCGTACGACATACATGTTCATATGGTTGCAATGATGATGAATATATATTTTGCATATCCAGTGAGAGACCCTAAGCATATGGGCAGAGACAGATTCAGGGTTGAGGATGACGATACGTAACGCCTCTAGGTACCCCAATTCAGATATAGATCCAGGAATAGGGGACGATGATACGTAACGCCCTTGGATATTATTTTAGTGACATGAGAGACGACGATACGTAACACCTCATGGCACTAGTTAGGTGTTTAGAGGGATGGCGATACATATCGTCCCTAGATACCATAGACCCGGTTGAGTGATTCTCAGATTCATTCAGTTGAATTGGGTAATTGGCGAGAGATTTAGTTTTATGATCAGTTTTGCACAACATCAGTTTTTCAGATAAGATTTCCAAAGGATTGATTTTCTAACGAGTTTATAAAGATAAATAACTATGATATGATTTACACAGAGATTTATAGAGATCTTAATGACTACACAGAGTTTTCTAGTTTTTCAAATTCAAAAGTTTTTGAAAATACTTTTACAGTTTCCCAAAGCAATGAGCTTTAGTTTCACCAGTTTTTTATGATATTTCCTTGAGAATCCTTTTATAACTGCTTAGTTTTATAAATAATTGGTTTCCAATAGATAAGAGACTATAATTTTGTCTAACGGATTTCAACACCATAGATTTAAAAGTCAGTTTTATTCCCAGCTGATTTTGATATTTTCCGAAAAATGAGTTTTCTTGATTTTTAGAACTGGTTTTAAGAGTTTGTTTTAAATTTTTAAAATTTTCAGATACATAGATTTCAGTTTTACATATAGCTCGCCTCACGGGGCCAGATACAAATGCTCCCTATCCGCTTACGATCGTAGGATATGGACATTGTATAGTTAGTCACCATATCCAGTGGATGTATCTTTCTAGATATGGACTTTTCTAGATGGAGTGGATGTATGCCGTGATTGTATATATGTTGATGTATAAGATTATTAATGATGCATGATTATAGTTTCAAGTATTTTGGATTTCAATCTTCAGTTTCAATTTTCTTAAATAACAGAGGCTTTTCAGAAATTATCAGTTTCCAGATCCAATGACATGATTAGAATGTATATGTGTAAGTTCAGTTATATACGTGGTATGATTTACATGTGGAAATGCATTATTGACTCATGATTAAAGTAAAAGTTCAAGAATATGTGTGAGAGGTTATCACATCTCGAATGTAGGTTATGAGAACTCCAGCCTATAGGATTAGGTTTTGGTACTCAGTATCATTGTAGAAGTCAGTGTTAGGGTTGGTGCTCGGAATGCCAATCCGGATCGTATTTATGTCTGATTCATAAATACAAGCAATATTATTTTCCATAATAATTACTAATTTAATGATAACACCATTGTCTTTTATACGCTTATTCGATCTAATTGTGATTAGATATCTGATTACGATTAGATTGAAACTGAATCTGGTTCAGTGATACGTGTATATTAGATAAATGTTAGGGTTGGTGCTCAGAGCGCCAATTCCCGTTTGTATTTCTTTAAAAATACTTATGTAAAACATTTTATTATGAATAATATAAGCAGTTTCTGTAATATAATATATCTTTTAATATGGTAAAGACGTAATAGACCTTATGATGATTAGTCATGATACTGTTGCAAAAGCGTCGTAACTGACATTAAGTTGTATCATGACGTTGTCATTCTTAAACAGTTCCTGGTCAAGGTTTACACTACTTGGTCAGTAAAGTAAACCCGTTGAGACTGGTACATGTCGTATACTGGAGTATATGATTCCAATGGTTTCTCAATGAACCATGAGTCTTGGAGACTCGTATAGACGTGTAGGTGTTTATAGCGGATAAACACTGAACGACTCATCGAAGATTCTTAATGGATGGTACACCAACATCAATAAGAATCTTCTCGGGTTGAGTAGCATTTGTGATTCTTCGACTTGAGACACCACTGTGGGCACATGAGACATCATTCACACTTAGATGGCAGTCACATCACCGATCTATTTAGATCAGACATCCGTCTGTTCGTTGGGTGTGGATAGATCCTCAGGGTGCCCTGTGTGTGTCGAGATAGGATCCGTCAGTTCTGTGTAAGAAGCATAGATAGTCCATATATGATTAGAAATCAGATAAAAACCATGGGCCCGTGATACACTTTAGAAGTCAGTTTTAATGTTCTCTTTTTGAGATTGCTAATAGAGACGTCGACATGATATTCCCTATAGAGATTTGACGTTTACATCTATATATCTGGGATATATCCGGATACCTGTGATATATGAATTATACATATGCCATGACCTCGACCTGTATGATTCAGCGAGTTTATCCGTGGTCATCATAATTTACGGGTGGGTTAATTATGACACGAAATGGATTTCGTGACGGATATGCCTGAATCTAGAGAGTCCCACTAATGAAATATACTCGTAGAGCATTAGGGCAATATTTATAATATTGATTATTTATACGTCATTTAAAGGTTAAACGCAAAAGTATTGGATAATTATGACCCATAGTGTCACTATTTGTAAAAGACATTGTGGCTTTTGTACAAATTAACTATATGACAATGAAAATTGCTATTTTATCATTTTTGTAATTAGATTACTTGAATGCATATAAATGATAAAAGTCCTTATGATTAGTTCTGGATTAATAAGATATGAGACAATATTAATCCACAAAGGTTTAATGATTAAATATCCATAGTCGTTGTATTATTAAGACTGGACATCGATAATGCAGAATAGACTAGTATTGCACTTGTGCATGTTATGGAAGTGTAACAACATAGTTCTCATATATTTAAGTATTGTATACTTATGCAAGTGTGATAGGAGGTTGTGTTTGCCGATGGTACGGAAACAGTTTTGCTCTGGATAGACCCATCAGAATCCCATTGGTAGTATAACTATGTGTCTATGGGAATCCGAATCAGGGTAGGTGTATTTAGTCTTAACCTGAGACTTGCATCATTAATATTTGCGACAATCAATACACTTTGGTTTTGGCCGTCCGGGGCTTTAACAGGTTCTGTGTACGCCTCTTCTGGGTTTATTGAGAATCATAGTGTTGGGGTGTGATGTCAAGATGGAAGTATCACTTCAGTCATATGAAGATGATGATCACGCAGGGATACATAAATAGTACTCTATTATGTTGCAACTATCGGAATAATATGACAAGGTAATGATTATCTGATTAAAGAGACTAGTTGTTAATGATCCGATATATGCTTCGTACGAGGCATACACTATTCCAGCCCCAGGCCTTGCATGTGACATCCGATACTGATCGCAATACGCAATACTACATATACTACGCCTGACAAAGATTATATATTCCTTAGAGAATATTTCTGGAGAATTGGGTAGGCACGGTGCTTTGCTAGAAGCCAACCATGTCTTGTAAATCAGTAAGAACGTCGTGGTACCGGGTATTCACGAATTCGGATAGTCCGATAACCGGATTTACTGCCAACATATCCATGGATCTAATGGGTCGTTTCCCGAAGATTCATCGATGACGTATGACTCGAACAGAATTAATCGGGATTAATTATGAGAGAGAGAAAATTAATCTAGGATTAATTGTGGAAAGAATTTATCTGGGATAAAATTCAAATAGAAGAGAGAGAATGATTAATTTAGAATTAATCGATAAAATAATATATTCGATATATTAAATGAAATTAGATTTCATATCGGAATTAAAATTGAATTTTAATTTGGGCGAACGAATTAATTTAGAATTAATTCGCGAGCGACTTTCGTGATAATTTTGCAAGGCACTATTATTTAATTAAATTTGATTTAATTAAATCGCAACGGAAAATCGTTAATTCAGAATTAACGAACCCGAGCCCGATATGTGTTTTTCGAGCCCACTCGAATTTTGAATTAAAGTGGAGCGCACAACAAGTCACATCACTAGTCAAACACTTAACGTTTTGGTGATGGAAGTTAGTAAAAACTTTGATGTTAGCTTGTAAAACACATTACCTTTATTTAATTGAAGTGAGTGACTTTTACCAAATCTTGGATTTGGTATATCATAATTTTATTTTTGGAAAATCAAAAACACAAGTCACACATTATTTTCTCCTTCATCTCATTACCGAAAACTCTCTCTCTTTTACTCTCATATTGCCGAGAGTTGCATCAAGATAAGGGGAATTTTGTTGCAAAAATCTTCATTGCTAGCACATAAAGAAGTCAACAAAGGTGATAGGGAAACAATCCCTACGAGTTTGGAATTCAAAGTTCACATCTTGGAGCTCAACATACAATCAAATGATAGCTTGGAGCACTTCTCAAATGAGGAAAATTTTTATTATTCTCTACATCCTTAATCGATCAAAGTGAGTATATTTTCCGCTATCTTACTTTGTGTATTCACATCTTTTATGCTTAAATAGATCATTGGCATGTTTTTAGAGAACCCAACAATGGTATCAGAGCCAAATTAAACATGAAATATATTAGGGTTCATAATCTTGAATTTGGATATTTTTGCTTGGAGCATGATTTCGTCAAATTGATTGTTTGAGTATGCTTAGATTATGATAACTTAGAGTTATGCATGATTAATTTTGAGAAAAATTGATTAGATAATTTTTCCTTAATTTGGTTGGCTTGGACGAATACTTAGAGCCCTTTTGTCATGGTGATTTTTTGATTTTTAGACCATTGGATGTGTTTAAAATACATGAGTATATTGATTTGTGATTTAATCGGATTGAAATCAAAATCGGATATAAAATGCCTAAATTGTCGTGAGCATTAAGAAGCATGTTAGGGTTGATTTTGCTTCAATTATGTGGACATGAATTGAAAATGATAAAACATGATTAATTAATTAAATTAGTGTTTTGGAAATGTTAATTTAACTTATTAATTATGGCTATACACTTTAATTAAATAAATTGTGATATTTGGAATATTGGAATTTAAATAATTAGGCTTTAATTTGGAATTGGGCTAAAATTGTTATATTTGGGCCTAATGGGCTTGGTTGGGCCAAGTTGGTCTAGGACAATTGGATTGGATCCAAATTGGGCCTAAAACCATTCCGTTAAGTCCAAATATAATAAATGGGCCTTTTAAATTTAATTGGGCCTAATGGGCTGAAATTAATTTTATGGCAAATAGGGTGATTCTTTTATTGGGCATTGACATTTGGGTTTGACCCATATAGCCAAAGCCAATGCCTTATGAATTAATTAAAAGCTCATTGGACTTTAATTAAATTGACATTGGATATTAATTGGGCCTTGAGACCCATTAAGATTAGATTTAGAATCTAAGTCGTAAAGACACTTTAATAAAGTGTAATTATTTAATTTGGAATTAAATACGAATTAGTATTGAATACAAATTAAATCGGATTTAAAATTGTAGTTCGATATAATTAAAAAATACGCACTTTGAGTACTTATTCTTAAACGAGTTGGACTCGTGCAAATCAAGTCGTTGTTTGAACATTGGATGATCACTTTATTCAAAGATTAATTAATTGGATTATATTGATTGAATAACATGTTTTGTGTGAATACATGGATGTATTGGATGAATAATGTATATCAGATGGATATTAGATGACCGAGGGCAATTTTGGAAATTGTTGTAATAAATTTAGAATTATTAAATTGGACCTGCGTGTCCAGCCTTTATCTTTTGACTATTTGTAATTATCTTCTCACCAATTCCCCCCAATGTTAATGAGGTTTCTTTATTGTATTATGTAATTGGGTAGAAGTTAGAATAGTGCTAGCCGGGGAAAGGAAATAGAGAGATTTGTTCTAGGAATAATTTGTTAAATATTCATCCGTATATCGTTATTATTTATTTCGCGTCTTATTATGCTTTTAGAATGCATGCTTAATGGTGTATGATGAGACCTAATCAAAGATAATGAATTGGTTGCCAATTTACGCAAAAAACCCTCAAACAAATATTAAGCGAATTCCTTCCATTGAGTGGTTCTTTCTCAAGATCCAAGATTGACATTGGTTTGTTAGCCAAAGTCAAGATCAATGTCCATCGCGGATGTGTTTGAACCATGAAAGCTTTGTTCCATATCGCATGTCTTGGGCAAGTTGTGATTTATTGGCCAAAGTCAAGGCCACTTCTTGTTCATCGACATAGATTACGAAGTTTTCCAAAGTTAATAGGTCCCGCTTAACTGGAATCATTAAGCTTGTTGAGCCAAAGCTAAGGCTTAGTTGATTCATAGGAAAAAGTTAGGAAAATATATTGGATATATTGGCATATACATTGTATATATGTTTCGGACTTGGAGGTCCACCTACCGGATCTAGGAATTGGATGAGATCCAATTGATCTTAGAGATCTACCTAGTTAAATATCATACAACTTATTGGCCAAAGTCAAGGTTGTGTGTTATTTAACGGGATTCTAGCCCACTAGGAAATTAGGTTTCCCGAGTACTCAATAGATGGTTAGAGGCTCGCTGAAAAACAGTAGGAGGCCAGTATTGAATTTGCAATTTCGTTCAAATACTTGGCATTACGCGCTTTCAAATTATTTCATTATTTTGTGTATTTATTAGTTGGACTAATATTTTATTATTTTATTGTAACAGTTGGACTGTACCCAAAAATCGTTAATTTAATAATTAGACTATTGCAATTAAGATGGCGGGAAAGATCAACGTTAGGGACATTATCATTGGCGAAAATGTCTTTAATGGTGTGAACTTTCCTGACTGGGATATGAACCTCAGGATTGTCCTGGGGCCGAGAAGATGTTCTATACAATAGAGAGACCTCTCGGGCCTAAGACCGGAATTGACCAGCCGCTTGAGCTTGAGCTTTGGAAGACTCATAGCGATGACAACTCAACTTCTCAATCCGTCACGCTCGATGCAATGACCCCTCAATTTTGTCGCCAGAACAAGGATTGGATATCTATACTATGATGGAAAAATTGAAGGATCTTCATCGATCTAACCTTAGATCGCAAAGGTATGAATTGCAGAAGAAGCTCTTTCACTCTCGAATGTCAGAAGGTACATCTGTCGAGCACCATGTGTTGCAGATAATTGCTGACATAGAACAGCTGGGTCAGCTAGGCATAACCTTTGAGGCTGAGACATCTATAGATTTGATCTTGTAGTCTCTTCCTGACAGCTGGAGCGGGTTCATCATGAACTACAATATGATAAACCAAGACAATACTCTTGGAGAGTTGATGGCAATGCTGTGTGAAGCAGAAAAAGAGCTATTGAAGGGCAAAAAATGTGAGGTGCACTTCGCTTCAACATCTCAGTCTGCCAAGGCTTGGCCAAGGCTACTGGAGGTGTAAAGAAGAAGAAGAATAAGGGCAATGCCAAATCATCTAAGTCTTTTGGGAAGGCTAAGGACAAATCCCAAGATGTCTACCTACAAAGTGGCAAACGGGGTCACTGGAAGCGTGACTGCCGTGAGTACAAGGCATACATGAAGGAAATCAAAGCGGGCAAGGCACCGACTTCATGTATGTTTGTTATAGAAATAAACATGTCTACTTCAAGTTTTAAAAATTAGATTTTTGATTCTGGTTGTGGTACTCATATATGTACTGATGTAACATCCCGCCTAGGCCAGGATGCTACCGGCAGGAGACAGGCTAAACCCATCTCCATAAGCCTCTGATTTTAACGAAATTTCGGCATGATGTATTCATAACATCATGCAACCTGGCTTGTAGCCAGCATCCACATACAACAGGAACATACAATCTCGGCCTCAGGCCGGTAACTCAACATCAATGCATTCATTAACAAGGCCTCAAGCCCGAACTCAATGAACAAAATATAAACCCCTTGGCCTCCGGCCAGAACTCAAAATGAAAATTATATCATTACATGACTTATACAAATGATATGCAAATACAAAAATCCATACAAAGGGTCGTGAGGACCCATAACTCGACCCAGGACTCTCCTGACTGCAATTGGGGCAATCCGCTGTCTTCAAAGTCTTCACAGAATCCAACTGGCTTATCATAATCGCTACTAACCTGCAAAACTAACAAACTGATATGGTGTGAGTCATAATGACTCAGTAAGTAATCATGCAAACATTAACAAATCTAATTTAACTTTATAACTTATATCCGTTTATTCCCGTGTTACTTGTTATTAGTCTTTTCATCTGAACATACATCTATATATTTATACTTCTATAAAATACGTCCGTATTAACCCTTCATATTAAATACGTTAAATCCTACTTCGCAAACTAATAGGTTAAGATCCATTTCACTTCTTCTGTGCTATTCTGATTCTTCTCTTTACTTTACTGTATACTCTGAGCTAATTCTAGATCTGACAATTATGATAGCATTTTTTCTTTATTATCTTGAAATATCATCAAATCGGATATTTAAAACTTATTTCTGTTAACTATCTAATCCACTACCACTATCCATGGTTACATGCATGTATTATCATTTCATCATGACTAACATCCTTACAGTATGTTCTTTCTAAATAAGCAAGCAACTCATACAATCATCTTTGATATACATGTACTAAAATAAGATCATGCTAATATGTACTCGTACCTCACAGAGTGCTAACTCTATATGAATCTGAGAATGCACAAAGTTAACCATATACTCATGAATATGAAATAATATAATCATGCATTAATAACATCTATATGCATCTCAAATGGATTTATAGGATATATGAATTTGTATGCATGCCTTATAAACTGTACTTTACTTGAACATACTATGCTTTTGAAAAATGTTTTCTGAAAACCCTTTTTGAAGATTCATTTTTCTAAAAGTCTCTTTCTAAAACTCATTGATGAAAACTTTACTTTACTTTCTCTTTCTGGAAAAGCTCTTTCTGAAAACTCTGTTTCTAAGAACTTCATCTTTCTAAAAACTGTCTTTAAAATAACGGGTTATGAAAACTCTTATTTAAAGTCTGATTTCTGAAGTCTGAATCTTGAAAATCTGAAAACTTTATACTTAAGATCTGAAACTAAAATCTGAAAATACTTGATGCCCAGGACAACGGCTCAACTGCGGCATCTCTGAAAACTGAAAATCGAAATCTGAAAAACTGTTTCTGAAAACTGTGTACTGAAAATCTAAAAACTGAAAACTGCTCTGCACCCAGGACCATAACTCAACTGGGTGTACTCGATGCCCATGACCATAACTCAACTGCGGCATCTCTGAGACTGGTGGTGCCCTACGTTCAGGACAAATACTCAACTGCAACGTAGAGCTCTACACCCAGGGACATAACTCAACTGCAGTGTAGCCACCCAGCTCTGAAATCAGGATTTCGGGACCCTGTAGCCCCTAGTCCTGCTTGAGGATCTGAGAGCGTCCTCTCAGTCCTCCACATGTGCACATGCTACTATATCCGTCAATTCCAAACTATCCGTCAATTCCGAACTGTATCTCAAGTTACATACTGGGGTGAGTTTTTACCTCATGCCCCGAAAACCATAAATCCATGATATGGATCTCAAAACTGTATAAACTTTTCTAAAACTTCTCTTTTAAAAAATCTCTGTTACTTTTCTGTAAAAGCTTTTGAATTTCAAAACTCTTCTCGTTTTGTCATGTATGTATATGGATATGATCATGCACTCCTTTAATCTAATGACTTATGCATGCTCATTACTAATACTTACTTTTACTCTAATCATGCTCAATTATTTATTTATTCCATACTACTACACATGTTCATGCATATGTTCATGCTATATACAAAGAAATGAACTATGTATTCTATTCTTTATATGCTTACCTCTATAACTTACCTTACTGATGGCTAACGAAACAATACAATGCATGATTTATATTCATACACATACAATCAAAGCTCTTATACTATATCAGACATCAAACGTATACGAGTTCCAATGTCCTAGTTCTTAAACTGATTTTCCATTTTCTAACTATCAACTTGTGCTCAAGAATCTCATGTCAAAATATTTTATACATTCTCATGCTATGCATATACTACTCATTTATGCTATTTATCACTTTATATATATTCGTATCAATAATCATGTTGCTAATATTCTTATATAATGCATAAATTACAAACGTTCCTTCATAACACTAGTCCCATTCCCTAGGGTGTAGTTTTTCTACAACCCCCCAAACCCAGGTCTCGTCTAATTATATATATATATATATATATAAATATATATATTCTTCTTGTTTTATGGTTACACAAATATCTGATGATTCTATATACTCACATATAATATCTTTTCTGTCTAACATAAACATCACATAATTCATATGCTCAATCTACACACATATATATACCGGTTATACCTACATAGGTATCTTTTACTTCTATACGCTCATGTTTTCCTTTTGCTTGTTCTTATCTATGTGTATATATTAATACACCCGCCTCTTTGTCCTATATTCATCTTTATATATATATATATATATATGCATATATCAACAAACAAATTTATTACATTACTAGTTTGGAGCATTATTAAATCTATCAAGTACTCAGAACATTAGTTACTTACCTGGCTAAGCGAATGCCCGCGATCCGGGTCCGATCTGTCAAACAAGTAATAACACAAGGTTAGTACGCTATTTGCGGAACTTTCAACTCATCTATAATAACTACGGGCTTCCCCAGAACACTTGAATCATCTCCGATACTACAGTACAAACTTCATTACTCTAATACATATCTTTCTATACTATTCCAACTAGCTGGGTAGCCTAGAATCTCGTTTTACGCGTTTGCGACAAATCTTGCGGAAACGTTTCCGCAAACGCTACGGAAGGGTCTCGAACCCTCCGAACTAATCCGGAATTACTCAATTACTCTCGTAATAACATATTTATACTATTTACGTGAATACGGTCATCTACACTCGGTCGCACGAGAAACTCTGTTTTACCGGAAACTCGCTAATTCTACCGGATCAATCATATCTCATCCGATTCACCCCGGATTCTACCACATTTATCGTTTTAACATATTAAAACACATTCAATTAAATTCATGCAAATTCGCTACGCTACGAAACTACCGGAAACATCCGAATAAAAATCGATATACTTTAAAATAGCAAAATCTAAACGGAGAGTCGTACCGAAATTCCGAGGCCATATTCGGACTCCCAACGGCCATACGAACGCGGTGGTGCGATCGGAATTCCGATCGGAGCTACTGTTTGTCGTGGGTTTACTGTTCACAGACACTTCTCTCCTTGTTTTGCGTGATTCCGGCCACTGCTTGACGAATCCAACTTCGCATACTTGTAGTACTCTCTGAGGGCTTCGATTTGGCGGGTGGCTCGGGTCGTGAAACGAACCGACGAGCCGGGATCGCGGAACCCATAGGCACGACTATTCTTCCTCTCGCCGTCGCTGTTGCCGGCGTCTTTAGCGCCGCCTCCGGCCACCATGGTGTGCGTCGTGCTCAAGCGGTCTGATCGGCACTTGTGCGCCGGCCTGGGGTGGCCGGAGCTGCCGCCAGCGAGTTCTTCTCCCTTTAGGCGAGGAGGAGGGCGGGTGAAGGGGGTAGAAAAGGTTTGCCATTTTTGCTATTTTTGAAAACCTGAGGGCTTTATATACCATCTGGGAAAATATCATATAAGTCCCTGCGAAATTACTGATCAGCCCTTATTCTGGAACCTTCTGGAATATCACAATTTCGGAGCCCTTCTGATGTGATTCTCAAAAAATGTTCAACACGAAAGTTGTTCGTCTCGGAAAAAAGAGTCTGATAGTTCAAGAATCAACTCTATCAGAGTTCGTTTACTCCTTCTTTGACCAAAACTGCAAACTTTACGCGTTTTGCGAAAATCGCGTAACTGACTTTTGATCCCCCGCGTTTTCCAACGCGACGAAAATTCCTAAAATATTATTCTAACTCATATATCATCACCCGAACTCTTATTCTTCATCATCATCATGCTCCGAGAGTATAACATCAGTCCGAAATCTTCCAGAACCGTCCCGAAAATCTGAGATGTTACATTCACCCCTCCTTATAAAAATTTCGTCCTCGAAATTTCTCCATCCTTGTAACTGCTGATCCCAACCCGGTCGAATGTGCGAAAACTATCTTTCTCCAAACTCTGCCGATATATAACTTTTTTGTCTCAACTGTTAACCAATCTCTATCTATAAACTAAGATCCATGACAACTCATTTACGGCTTTAAACTAACCATACTTGTATGTTCCTCATCTCTTTCTATACTGATCTAGATCTTAACATTGACTGTATTGTTCTGATTCTTATATCGAATCCTTTGGCCTCACAAGGCCTTATACTGGTACTATCTCATTCTTGCTAATTCACTAACTCAAAAGGGCATAAAAGCACTATCTTAATCCAATATCTTCCTATACGAAGATAGCTAATCTATTCACAATAAATGAGTCACCCATGGACTCATATCAAATAAGCAAAGCACTGAATAAATGAATTAAATCATATCAAATAATCATAGACGATACATACAAAGACCTACCTGTTCTTTTACAAACTGAAGACAATCTCCGACAGCTGGATCCCCACAATTGCAGTCACTAACTTCTAGACCATGCTACTGACTTTGACTCTTAAACCATGCTCTGATACCAACTTTGTAACATCCCGCCTAGGCCAGGATGCTACCGGCAGGAGACAGCCTAAACCCATCTCCATAAGCCTCTGATTCTAACGAAATTTTGGCATGATGTATTCGTAACATCATGCAACCTGGCCTGTAGCCAGCATCCACATACAACAGGAACATACAATCTCGGCCTCAGGCCGGTAACTCAACATCAATGCATTCATCAACAAGGCCTCATGACCGAACTCAATGAACAAAATATAAACCCCTTGGCTTCCGGCCAGAACTCAAAATGAAAATTATATCATTACATGACTTATACAAATGATATGCAAATATAAAAATCCATACAAAAGGTCGTGAGGACCTATAACTCGACCCATGACTCTCCTGACTGCAATTGGGGCAATCCAATGTCTTCAAAGTCTTCACAGAATCCATCTGGCTTAGCATAATCGCTACTAACCTGCAAAACTAACAAACTGATATGGTGTGAGTCATAATGACTCAGTAAGTAATCATGCAAACATTAACAAATCTAATTTAACTTTATAACTTATATCCGTTTATTCCCGTGTTACTTGCTATTAGTCTTTTCATCTGAACATACATCTATATATTTATACTTCTATAAAATACGTCCGTATTAACCCTTCATATTAAATACGTTAAATCTTACTTCACAAACTAACAGGTTAAGATCCATTTCACTTCTTCTATGCTATTCTGATTCTTCTCTTTACCTTTTCTGTATACTTTAAGCTAATTCTAGATCTGACAATTATGCTAGCATTCTTTCTTTATTATCTTGAAATAACATCAAATCGGATATTTAAAAATTATTTCTGTTAACTATCTAATCCACTACCACTATCCATGGTTACATGCATGTATTATCATTTCATCATGACTAGCATCCTTACAGTATGTTCTTTCTAAATAAGCAAGCAACTCATACAATCATCTTTGATATACATGCACTAAAATAAGATCATGCTAATATGTACTCGTACCTCACAGAGTGCTAACTCTATATGAATCTGCGAATGCACAAAGTTAACCATATACTCATGAATATGAAATAATATAATCATGCATTAATAACATCTATATGCATCTCAAATGGATTTCTAGGATATATGAATTCGTATGCATGCCTTATAAACTGTACTTTACTTGAACATACTATTCTTTTGAAAAATGTTTTCTGAAAACCCTTTTTGAAAAACCATTTTTATAAAAGTCTTTCTAAAACTCATTGCTGAAAACTTTACTTTACTTTCTCTTTCTGGAAAAGCTCTTCTGAAAACTCTGTTTCTAAAAACTTCATCTTTCTAAAAACTGTCTTTAAAATAACAGGTTATGAAAACTCTTATTTAAAGTCTGATTTCTGAAGTCTGAATCTTGAAAATCTGAAAACTTTATACTGAAGATCTGAAACTAAAAACTGAAAATACTTGATGCCCAGGACAACAGCTCAACTGCGGCATCTCTGAAAACTGAAAATCGAAATCTGAAAAACTGTTTCTGAAAACCTGAGGGCTTTATATACCAGCTGGGAAAATATCATATAAGTCCCTGTGAAATTACTGATCAGCCCCTATTCTGGAACCTTCTAGAATATTGCAATTTCGGAGCCCTTCTGATGCGATTCTCGAAAAGTTTTCAACACGAAAGTTGTTCGTCTCGGAAAAAAGAGTCTGATGGTTTAAGAATCAACACGATCGGAGTTTTTTTGCTCTTTCTGTGACCAAAATTGTAAACTTTATGCGTTTTGCGAAAATCGCGTAACTGACTTTTGATCCCCCGCGTTTTCCGACGCGACGAAAATTCCTAAAATATTATTCCAACTCATATATCATCATCTGAACTCTTATTCTTCATCATCATCATGCTCCGAGAGTATAACATCAGTCCGGAAATCTTCCAGAACCGTCCCGAAAATCTGGGATGTTACAACTGATGTGCAGGATCTGCAGATTAGCAGGAGACTGGCCTCATGGGAGATTGATCTACGACTTGGAAACAGGATTAGAGTCGCTTTTTTGGCTGTAGGGACCTATATTTTGAAACTGCCATCGGGGCATGTACTAAATCTATCAGACTGTTATTATGTACCTAGTTTGACTAGGAATATTATTTTTGTATCTTGTTTAGCCCAATGTGGGTATACTTTTGTATTTAGAAACACTAGGTGTTTTGTGTATAAAAATGATATTGAGATATGTAGTGCTGATGTGAATAATGGTCTTTATATTTTGAATATAAATCAATCTCAAACATATAATGTAACAAACAAAAGGCTTAAATTAAGTAACAAAGATGAAACTTATATGTGGTATTATCGTCTGGGACACATTAACAAGACTCGCATATCCACACTTTCGAAGAGTGGGTACACGAGGATGATCCTTGTGTATATAAGAAGGTTAGTAGGAGTGCACTGACATGCATTGTCCTTTTCGTTGATGATGTATTGCTTATTGGCAATGACATTCTGATGAGTGGTAATTCTATCACTATTTCCCACTCATTTAACCTAATATTTTGTATAGTTTCTTGAGTCTTGTGAATATTTTGATGTGTTTTGTGTTATTTTGTAGATAAATAAAGTTTCAGGACACTCTGGAGGTGATTTAGGCCAAAACAGTGAAAATTGGACGAAAAGGGAATTTTGGTAATTTCCCGCGTCGCGACGCCTAAAATGCGCCGAACAGTGCTAACGTGCGCGGGTCCACAATTCAGAATCTTAGAAAATTTGACTTTGCTAACGTGCGCCGTGCCAAGTGTCACCATCACAGCCGATCTGCTAACATGCGTCGTGCCACGTGTCATCATCCTACGGTTCCAACAGTCACCATCGCCACATGTCACCACGTGTCACTCCACGTCATTGCCACGTCATCGTCCACATCACTAGGTTGACCGAGTCAACTTGCCACCTCACTGCCACGTCATCATCAGCCAATCAGGAAGTGCCACGTGTTGTAATTTTATGGTGCCGACAGCCACTTTGCCACGTGTCGCCACGTCACCGCCACGTCTTGGCTCTCTAATCCTTATATGACACGTGGCAGATAAGAATCTAGCCGACCAATCAGAAGCTGCCATGTGTCACAATAATTGAGATCCAACCACTCTGCCACGTGTCACCTTATCACCTTATCCAGAATTTGCAACCGACGAACCAGAGCGTGCCACGTCGACATAATATGGCGTCGCGACGCAAGACCCCTACTGACCCCTATAAATAGAACGCGAAATTCCAGTTTCAGTTGTACCATTCTCTCTCATTTCTTTGATGTAAATAGAGAGTTTCTCTCTCTAGTTTCTTTAATTTAAGTTTTGTAATTAAATTTTAATTACGTTTTGTAATAATAGTAATTTAATTTCTTTATTTTTACAGTTTTTACTATTTACCATGAGGAGGTAACTTTCCCTGCTAGGATGAAAGGTAATTCTTTTACCATTGCTATTTAGATTAATCTCCCTTTAATATAATAGATAAACTATTTAAAATTTGACTTAAAAATGATACCGCCAGATTGGTCGGTTGGTAATTAATTTTAATCTGGTTTAAACCTGACTAATCAAGGATACCGCTAGATTGGTCGGTTGGTAATTTAATTTTGGTTCCGCCTTTATGGCTGGTTAATTTTGGTTCCACCTTTATGACTGGTTTATGGACAAATATTACCGCCTTAATGGCTGGTTGGACTTAATTTGATTTAATCAGGTTACCGTCTATATGGATGGTTGGGAAAATTATCACAAGTATATATATTATATTATGGGAGATATCTAAATAGTAAATAGTAGAAGTTAATTCCTTTTACCTTAGCATTTTATTTTATTGCATTTATATTTCAGCATTTACTCTTCAGTAATTTTATTTTATGTCTTTTAAGTTTTTACCAGCCCTAGCTATGAGTTGTAACTAAGTTAGTTATCTAGGGTTGCGATGAAATCTAATATCACCGGTTTATAAGGAGTTAGATTATAGTTTGGGTAATATAAAGATTTATTTATTGAGTCTTAATCTTAATGCTTTTTATTAACTGGTCACTAATAAAATTGACTAGGTAAACTTAAAATTAACATAGTGATTTTTATTAACTGGTCACTAATAAAATTGACTAGGTAAACTTAAAATGAACTAGACATAGTGATTTTAAGTTTAAGACCTTAGACTCAATAGCCCACGATCTTCCTTGAGGATATAAAACCCTTTAATAGATTTCCTTACATGATAAGAATATACATGTCGGGCGGGGGTAGCCAAATTGGAACTTAATCTTAATGAATCTATGTAATTTGTTGACATAGACATATGGTTCAATTGGATTATACTAGGTATTTGTAATTGAACATCAGAAGAGGCTTTTACATAATTTAGTGTTCCAGGTTAATAAATCAATATATTACCCAACTTTAAGATAACCACTTCATTTTAAAATGATATTTGAAGAAATCACAACCCTAGATATTTTTTAATATTGAATTTTCTTAAACCTACTTTCGAACAATTTTATTTACTTGTTTTTTAAATTTAGAATCGTCACTTTTTCAAATCAATCAAACAACCTGTTAGATACTAGTAATCATTTGACCTCATAAAATTAATAGATTATATATTAAGTCCTAGTGGGATCGATATTTTTATACTACTTGAACGACACGTGCGCTTGCGTTATACGTGTGTGTTTACGCCGGTCACATTCCCATGCTACAATCGGTGAAAGCTTGGCTTTCGTTAAAATTCTCCATGAAAGATCTGTGAGAAGCAGCCTTTATTCTAGGAATAAATATCTACCGGGATAGATCTAGAAAGCTGCTTGGTCTCTCCCAGAGCACATACATTGACAAGTGTTGAAGAGATTTAATATTGAACAATCTAAGAGGGGACTGTTGCTAGTGTCACATGGTGTCACTCTATCTAAGGACATGTGTCCTAAAAGTCAAGATGAGAGAGACAACATGAGTCGGATCCCGTTCGCTTCTGCAGTCGGATCGATCATATATGCCATGATATGTACGCGACCTGATGTCTCCTATGCTTTGAGTATGTGTAGTCGATATCAGGCCGATCCAGGTGATGGTCACTGGGTTGCGGTTAAGAACATCCTTAAGTATCTTAGACGAACTAGGGATGCGTTCTTAATCTATGGAGATGGAGAACTTGAGATAATTGTGTTTACCGATGCAAGTTTCCAAACCGATAAAGACGACTGTACGTCGCAATCTGGGTACATATTTTGTTTGAAAAATAGAGCAGTAAGCTGGAAATCTTCCAAGCAAGAGACTGTTGCCGATTCAACAACAGAAGTGGAATACATCGCTGCAGCTGAGGCATCAAAAAAGGCAGTTTGGATCCGTAAATTCCTAATTGATTAGGAGTAGTTCCGTTAGCAGCTGAATCTGTTCCATTGTATTGTGACAATAACGGGGCTATAACGCAGGCTAAGGAATAACGGTCTCATCAACGATCTAAGCATGTTCTTCGACGTTTCCATCTGATTCTTGAGATCATACATCGTTGCGACGTGAAGATCGAGAAGGTCACCTCAGATGACAACATTGCAGATCCGCTGAGGAAAGCTATTCCTCAGCAAAAGTTTGAGCGATATGTACATAGTTCATGTGTTAGATACTTGAGTAACTGGCTATAGGCCAAGTGGGAGATTGTTGGACAATTATGACCCATAGCGTCACTATTTGTAAAAGACATTTTGGTTTTTGTACAAATTAACTATGTGACAATGGAAATTACTATTTTATAATTTTGTAATTAGATTACTTGAATACATATAAATGATAAAGTCCTTATGATTAGTTCCGGATTAATAAGATACGGGACAGTATCAATCCACAAAGGTTTAATCATTAAATATCTCTAATCGTTTTATTATCGAGATTGGACATCGATAATGCAAAATAGACTAGTATTGCACTTGTGCGTGTTATGGAAGCGTAACATCATAGTTCTCATATATTTAAGTATTGGATACTTATGCAAGTGTGATAGGAGGTTGTGTTTGCCGATGGTACGGAAACAGCTTTGCTCTGGATAAACCCATCGGAATCCCATTGGTAGTATGACTATATGTCTATGGGAATCCGAATCAGGGTAGATGTATTTGGTCTTAACATGAGACTTGCATTGCTAATACTTTCGACAATCAATACGCTTTGGTTTTGGTCGTCCGGGGCTTTAACAGGTTATGTGTACGCCTCTTCTGGGTTTATTGAAAATCATAGTGTATTAAGTGTGATGTCAAGATGGAAGTAGCACTTCAGTAATATGGAGATGATGATCACGCATGGATACAGAACTAGTACTCTATTATGTTGCAACTATCGGGATAATATGACAAGGTCATGATTATCCGATTAAAGAGACTAGTTGCTAATGATCCGATATATGCTTCGTACGAGGCAGATACTATTCCAGCCACAAGCCTTGCATGTGACATCCGATACTGGATTGCAATACGCAATACTACGTATACTACACCTGACAAAGATTATATATTCATTAAAGAATATTTCTGGAGAATTGGGTAGGCATGATGCTTTGCTAGAAGCCAACCATGTCTTGTAAATCGGTAAGAACGTGGTACCGGGTACACACGAATTCGGATAGTCCGATAACCATATTTACTGCCAACATATACAGGGATCTCATGGGTCACTTCCCGAAGATTCACCGATGACGTATGAATCGAACAAAATTAATCTGGGATTAATTATGAGAGGGAGAAAATTAATCTAGGATTAATTGCGGAAAGAATTTATATGGGATAAAATTCAAATAGAAGAGAAAGAACGATTAATTTAGAATTAATCGATAAAATAATATATTCGATATATTAAATGAAATTAGATTTCATAGCGGAATTAAAATTGAATTTTAATTCGGGCGAACGAATTAATTTAGAATTAATTCGCGAGCGACTTTCGTGATAATTTTGCAAGACACTATTATTTAATTAAATTTGATTTAATTAAGTGGCAATGGAAAATTCATTAATTCAGAATTAATGAACCCGAGCCCAATATGTGTTTTTCGGGCCCATTCGAATTTTGAATTAAAATGGGGCCCACAACAAGTCACATCACTATTCAAACACTTAACTTTTTGGTGATGGAAGTTAGTAAAGACTTTGATGTTAGCTTGTAAAACACATTACCTTTATTTTAATTGAAGTGAGTGACCTTTACCAAATATTGGACTTGGTATATCATAATTTGATTTTTGGAAAATCAAAAACACAAGTCACACATTACTCTCTCCTTCCTCTCATTATCGAAAACTCTCTCTCTCTTTTACTCTCATATTGCCGAGAGTTGCATCAAGAACAAGGGGAATTTTATTGCAAAAATCTCCATTGCTATCACATGAAGAAGTCAACAAAGGTGATAGGGAAACAATCCCTACGAGTTTGGAATTCAAAGTTCACATCTTGGAGCTCACATACAATCAAAGGAGAGCTTGGAGCACTTCTCAAAGGAGGAAAATTTTTATTATTCTCTACATCCTTAACCGATCAAAGTGAGTATATTTTCCGCTATCTTACTTTGTGTATTCACATCTTTTATGCTTAAATAGATCCTTGGCATGTTCTTAGAGAACCCAACAAAGAGTACATGTGAAGGGACCCAATAATCATTTCTTAATTTTTGTGTATTTGCGTTTAATATTAGATTTTTTCAAATACACATTAATTAATGTCAAATTGAGATATTTGACTAATATCATAAATATATATGTATTTGATATTTAATGTAAATATAATACATATATTTAATATATTTGTATTTAAATAATTATTAAATTATTTAATTATTAAATAATTAAATTAATTAAAAAATATAAATATCCTAAGTTATGATATTTATTTTAATGACTTAGTTGCAATTTTTGACTTGGTTGAATAATTCATTAAAGTGTAATGATCATTTTATCAAGTTGAAAGTTGTTATTAAATGAAACAAATGAAAATATCTTGATATTTTTCTAGCTACCAAATTCGGCCAATGGCCATTAGGATTGATATATATTGTTTTGTTTAATTTTAGGGTTTCATAAGTTCATATACACCAAAATAAACATAAAATAAGTTGAGAGCAAGCTTGGAGGCAAAAAAAGAAAAGAAAAAAAGGCTTGGAAATCTTGATTTTTGTAAGTCTTTCTTTAAAGTCTTGAACATGAAATATGTTTCTAACATGCTTGGCATCATTTTATGTTGCTTTGATGTTCTCTCATCTCTTATAGTTTGTGTTTATTTGGTTTAGAACTTGTATGAAAGATTGATGCATGTAAGTAAGCTTTAAATGGTTTAAAAGGCTTACTTTTAATTCTTTGAAAATCAAAGTTGTCATTCTAGAGTTAGTAAGCCACTCATTGGTGACCTAAAATTATTCTATAGTTATTTCAAAGTGGCGAGGCTTGTTTGGTGAAGTATTGAATGGATTAAAGTGTTGGATTTTAAAGATTTGGTGAAATTGGATAATTTGGTGAAATTGAAAAATTAGGGTTCTTAACCCACTCCAAATTTGGGGCTTTTCATATATGTGATGTATTATGGAGTGCATATGATGCATGTAAATTTTTGGGTTGATTAGATTTGATCTTGACATGTTTTGAACAAAAGGGGCCAAATTACAATTAATTAAAAATGGGGGTGCTCATGGCAATTTCAAAAAAGTTTGGGGATTTGTTGCAAATCTGATTTTGATATATTAGATATGTTGGAAATCATTTTAGAAGTGATTTGGAATCATCCAAAATTATATTTGACAATTTTAGGACTTAAATGACATATTTGCAAAATTATGGGGAAATTCGGTAATTACCAAGAAATTTGATTTCTTGTGTAATTTTTCAGAATTTAATAATTGGATAATTAAATAAATAATTTTATTTGATTGATCCATGAAAAATTTTGAAATCGAAAAATTTTGATTTTCCATATTCCGTTGCGTTACCGGATTTCCGCCATAAAACCCTTTCAACAAAGACCCTATGATTTACAGTATAGTGCGCAGTTACAACGCAGTTTGTAATTGACATTGGGAAGCACACTATTCATTGTATATCCTTAAATAAAGTTCCTGGTCAATATTTGCTAACACGGGTCGGTTAGTAAAATCCGCTGAGACCAGTACATGTCGTATATCGTGACTTGGTCCGATGGTTTATCCCAGTGAACCATGAGTCTCAGGAGACTCGTATAGACATGTAGGTATTTATTTGATAAGACACTGAATGACTCACTGAAGGTTTCCTAATAGATGCTACACCAACGTCAATAGGAACCTTCTCGAGTTGAGCGAGCATAGTGGTCCTTCGACTTGAGATACCACTGTGGATATATGAGCTATCCTCCACACTTTGATGGTAGTCACGTCAACGATCTAGTCATGATCAGACATACGCCGGTTCGTTGGGTGTGGACTGATGCTCATGATATCATTTGCATATCAAGATAGGATACATTAGTCCTGTGTACATGGCATAGGCATCTAGCATGTGTTTACGATCTAGTAAATCCATGACCGTGGTATAACGTCGGAAACCAGTTTCGAGTGTTATTTCGTGATCGTAAATTGAAATTCGAATGTATTATATCGAACGGATTTGACGTTATGATCTATATCCCATGTATAATACGGATGACCTGTGACGGAAGGATTATATGTATGCTATGACCTCGACTTGCATAGTTTAGCGAGATTATCTGTGATCGTCATAATTCATGAGTGGGTGAATTATGGACACGAAATTGGATTTCGTGACGGATAAACCTAAACTTAGAGAGTCACACAATATGAAGTGTACTCGTTGAGCACTTGGGCAACTCGATATGAATAATACAGATTATTCATAATACTTCACCGGATTAAATGAGTTAATTCGGATCGTTTAATCGTTAAATGATGACACATGCAATTAGAGGATTTTGTCCGCTAATAATTATTGTGTATTTGTATTTGATACATAATACGATTAGATACACATTAATTATTCGTCAAATGAGATTTTGACACATGTCATTAAATATATGTATTTGTTATTTAATGTAAATAAAATACATATATATAATAATAATTAATGATTAATTTTTTCATAATTGTTATGAAAAATATTTAATTATTATTAGTTACACTTGTCATTAAATTAAAGGTTAAAGTGTCACATTTGATTTGTCACCACTTTAACTTTATATTTAATTTATTTTAATAATTAGCATTTGTGATAATTGTTATCTCACTTGTTTATTATTAATTGGAACATTTTGCATGGCTTTTATTACACTTTTATTTGTCCAATTATGATTGGCTAAAATAAAGTGAAAATGGAATATTAATTTGATTAAATGAAAAGGATAAAATTGCCCCCATCCTTACCTAAATTCAGTCAACCCTTATATGAGAGAGAAAAATGTTTTCTCCTTCATATCACCATCTCCATGACCGAAAATAACCAGAAAAAGATCCCAAAAATATGGTTTAATGAAACCATGAAGAAAAGGTGAAGAAAGACAAGAAAATCTTAAGGTTTTTGGTGATTAAATGTAATCTACATCTTCCTTGAGCTTAGAAAATTATTTTTTATTAGTTCTTGTGTTCCTAGAACATGTATAGGGTTTCTTTACTTGTTCAAATTTGGGGCTTTTTGGATTTGGTGAATGAATTGGAAGTATAATGCATGTGTGAGTAGATATTGAACTTGATTATTGTAATTTGGGTTCAATTTGTTGTTGGACAACATTTGCCATTCTAGAGTTGTTGATCCACTCTTAGATAGCCTAGAATTTTTCTAGAGTTGTTCATATATGGTGGGACTTATTTGGTGATGGATTAATTAGATTAATGTTGGTTTTAAATGGATTAAAGCATGATTTTTGGACCAATTTCGTTTTCTGATCAGACCTGGAAAATTTTCTATTTTGGTCATGAAATTGGTGTCTTTTGAATGTTATGGATGTGTTTTGGGAGTTGGAACAATTGCTGGAAAGTGTTTCTGACTTGAAATAAGTGAAAATGGCCAAAAACGGCGTTACCGGGTGGATTTTGAGCCAACCGGGTGAAGACTGTCCAAACAGTAAATCCGTCACTGTTCGGGCAGCCCATGAACTACTCCGAAAATATTGGAGCTGACCTGGGCAGTTTCCATAAGTGTCGGGTGGTCGGTTCGGTCAAAAACGCATTTTTTACAATTCTGTAGAAAAACGGTTTTCGTAAAAGTTTCGCGAGTTTTCAACTTGTTTATGTCAATATTTGATATTGAATAAATAGGTTTAGGTGAAAAATGAATAAATTATTCATATCATATATTGAATAATTTATTTGGTATTTTGAAAAAGTTTTAAAATACGATTTCGCCCGACCCGCGCTTCCGCTGCGCCCCATCGCCCAAAACCACAACAAAAATGGTATCAGAGCGGGTCTGATGCTTCATCCATTACATTATTCATGCTTGGTCCAATTTTAATGTTCGCACATGCTTGTAATCTATATATGTTTCTTTACTTTTCGGTTTTACGTTAACGAAAATATAACGAAAATATAATAGTTAAATAAGTTATATTTTCTAAGGTAGAATTGAATTGTTTAGAAAATGATTTAGATTAAAATTCTGCATTAGATTTAGAGTATAACTTCCATAGGAAAATCTCTGTTTTTAAATATGGCTATAAAGTAACGTGTATTGGATACATGTTTCTTGGTCTGCCTTATCAGTACGGATGCAAATGATTTCCTGATGCTGTAGTTGTATCGTTCCAAAGCTGTGCAGTTATAACTGATGGTAGTTCATTTACGCCGGTAGAACTTATATGATAAGAGACAAATTCAAGTGAAAGTGGAAATATTAAACGTGTCAAAGCTGTCAAGACTACACCGGTAGCTTGAGTTTGTCATTGACAAGTGTAGCCTTGATACGCCTCCCTGTGAACGTGCCAAAGCTGTCACAACGAGAGACGGTCAGGACCGAAACTAAGAGTCACTGGTGAGTGATTGACAAAGAGTTGTCTACCTAATGAATATACGTAGGCGAGAACGTGCCAAAGTTGTGAGTTGAAATATATTCATGTGATCCTACTCTCACTATGGAATTCGATTTGATTATTGAATTCCCATTATCCGTTGGGGATTACGGTATTATGTAAAATAGTGGGAGACACTGCTGAGTTTAAAATCCATAACTCAGACAATGCGTAATATTTTGGAATTTACTGCTTTCGTTTTCCTTTTATTCTATATTGTTTATATAGATTTACATTTCTAATTCATTGCATGTCTATTATTAGAATAGGTTTTCTGACTTTACCTATGGTTGCGTAGTTCTAGAATAGGTTCTAGAAAGACAGTAGACTTAGATATAATTAGATTAATTAAAACCATCGGGAACTGTTGTTCCGATTTTCTTGAAAATCAAGATGGTTTGTGACTTAGTTTCTAAGTCACGATTAGGTAATCTAAATAGATATCTGGTTTAGGATATAATAGTCTAGTTAGAACTGTTTCTTATGCAGTAAGAATGACACGAATCAATTCATGTCTCGAGATTCTTGACTGCCATTAAGAAAACCCATTTAGTATTTGTTTGTCTTATAATGACGTTTCTTGGCTTTAGTGACTTTTAGAAGTCACGTGTCTGACACGGTTTGCTAATCAATCATTTGCAATTGTTGTGAATAATTGAACGCAAATTATATAGCTCAAGAAAGGAGATGTGTATAGTTGTGTATAGAGAATATCGATTCTCGTAATACGGTGACTGTAGGTATTAGATACAGAATTTCCCGTCTAGTTAATTAAAATAATGTTTAATGACTGTTTTGATATTTGATATCAGAACTTGTGACTATTGGATAGTTACTTGTTCTGTATAAACAGTTACATATATTAAAGCGACTAGTAGTGTCATTAATGAAAGATAAGCATTAAAAAAATGTTTGGTAAAACAAATAACTTAGAACTCTGATTTGTTCCATATCCGAGCTACCTCTTACTATCTCAAACTCAATATTTTAATTTTTAAATAACTCCATTTACCTCGTCAAAGTCATAAAAGCATTGGATGATTGTTCCTTATGGTAAAGGATGGTCTGATACGAGATCACACCATATATCCTTAATTTAATGAATATTGTATTCAGGATTTGATTAAATCTCATTTAACATATGATTGTCATTGCACCACCGATTTATTAAACTAATACATTGGATGTGTATAGTTTAATGAATTAGAAATTGCCTTGTAGAGTTTTCTTTGCTTCGTAACTCAGTTGATGAATTGTCATGACTTAGTTACGTGTTTCTAATAGAGAACATATTGGAGGTCTTGAATTGTTCAAGAACTGTCAATATGTTTCTAATGAAACTCGGATAGAATATTTTGAATAGTTCAAAGATATTTTATCTGTATTGTTGAAAACTATATCTTTAGAAATTCATTGTGAGTCTTTGAATTGTTTGAGGATGTTTGATATGATCAAACACATGAATTTAAGGCAATTAGTTTTAAAGTTATTTAATGAATGTGATTCTTACTCAATATTAAACTTCTGCGATTCCATTGTGATGGAATTGGTCAGTGGGAGCAATCGAATTTTATATGATTTGATTAGTTGATATTGAGTGTTACCGAAATAGGTTTTCAATACTCTTGGGGTTATGCTCCAGTAACACTATTAATCTCTTTAATTACTGTTCCATTAGTTTCTACAGTTACGTATATTATATGTATAAGTAAAAAATTTGAATCTTGAAAAGTTTGAGATTTGGAACTTTCTTTTGTATAATGGTTATATAATTGAAATTACTTGTGCCTCGGAGGTACAAGTAAGGTTTATCATTTATTTTATTTGATGAAATATTGTATTCTGTTTGATAGAATATATTTTCTACGATCCCTAGTAATAGAATTATTTTATTACTTGGTGGTTAACATTAGATATTGACGATTGCAGAAAAGATTTGACTTATTGAAGTCAAATGTGAGAATGATAAACTGTAATGGAACTTCATACTTAATAAGATGAAAATACCCTTTGACAACTTCCGTATAAGTCCAATAGGATGTCGGAATCATTTACAAAGTATTTGATATTTAATGGTTCTGTTGTTTTCTTATCAAAGAAAATTATCCTGTAACTTATAGTGGGAGCGATATTTGATATCAATTCCAGAACTTGGCATTGAACCATAGTTTTAAGATTGTTCAAAGCTTACTACGATCAAGTTTTGAACTTGATTAAGCTTTCGTTATGAATAGTTCATAAAATGTGCAAACTGTTTGCGCAGTAAAGGCGAAGTGAGCTATACAAAGGTTTGACATTTATAGTATGACAGTGAGAAATGTTATACTCAGTAGTCTCTTATAGATTCTAAGAAAGTTTGTCTCTTGTCACACTGTTTGACGATTAAAGATCTATTGGTTAATGTCGATATTAAATTGTATTTTGGCTAAAGAATGCAAAATGGCGTTCTTGAATGGTTTATTCGAATGAGATATCCGCGTGGTTTCTTTGTTTGAAGAAGTTCATTCTAAAATGGCCCTAGAGTTTGTATTCTGCCAAGATCACTGTTTGATATACTAGCTTATGGAGCCTATTGTAGACTCAGATAAGCTTTCCGGAAATTCGTGTTCTCTGATTTTGATATCAGTCAGATTGTCTGGTTTTATCAAAGTATAGAGAATATGTATTTGTCAGTAGGGTCAGTGGGAGCGTACAAATTTCTTTCTAGTGTTATATATCCTAAGTCTTCTTTTCTCATTGATAACAGTGTGAGTTGTCTATGATATATTTGATATAAAGTTTTATAAAAGATATAAAACTGAGAGACTTGTGAAATACTCATATTAGTCGCGTATTAGATATGATCTAATAAAGGACACAACAAGACTATCTATATGACAGTTAGTATAACTGTTTGACAGTTAACATGTCTTTTATGTAAATAATATTCATCTTTCGTAAATGATGATTCCTTTGTCGAAAGATAGATTGATTAGAATGTCTAGTCAATCTTATGCATCATAGGATGATGGCGTAATGAATACTATATTATATGCGATTAAAGATGTCAATTTAATCATAATTGTTACGAATTATTTTGATATGTTGTGGACCACATGATGGATCTTGAAACATATTCTTTGTGATCTTTGAGATATTAAGAACAAGTTTCTTATTCATGGAGAATTTAGTCAACAACCATAAGGTCATATTAGTTTTTATTCTAATTATGACATTAGATGTTCTATGTCATATAAAGTCAGAAAAGATGCAGTAGGAGTGTCACTGTTGATTCTACTGAACCAGTGGAATCATTTGCAACTTATGAAGTATTGACTTATGAAGCTGCAAAGTGACCTCAATGATTAGAAGTGTTGATATTAGTGTAGTGCTTGTGGTTGTCTCATAGTATTTAGATTTGAATTCTAAATACATAGACAACTCAGTAGCTATAGCACAATACTGATATAGCGTCTAAGTCATATTGATGTGGAATTTGGATTCTACAAAATATGAATGATGTTGTCTTAGGAAAATGGTTGGGTTTGTTGGACAGACTCGATTTGTTAAAACAGGCTTACTTGTTGTTGCCTACCTCTTGAGTGCTGGTGAGCTCTTGATGGCCATGAGTATGCGATATACATTGAGATGTGTATATGATAACATGGATTGACACTAAAGCAAGTGGGAGAAATTTTTAGGGTTGGTGCTCGGAGTGCCAATCCGGATCGTATTTATGTCCGATTCATAAATACGAGCAATATTATTTTCTATAATAATTACTAATTTAATGGTAGCACCATTGTCTTTTATACGCTTATTTGATCTAATTGCAATTAGATATCTGATTACGATTAGATCGAAACTGAATCTGGTTAAATGATACGTGTATATTAGACAAAGACCCTAGGATTTACAATTCCCTGCAAGAAATGAGGGGTTAAAAGAAAGCTGAATAAAGGGGAGATCCAACTTAGAGTTGGTAATGGCGAGACATTGGATGTCAAGGCCATAGGAACAATTGTTCTAGATCTCCCAAATGGATGTAAATTAGATTTGCATGACTGTTATTATGTTCTATCAATTATCAGACAAATAATATCACTGCCAATATTAGATAAAGAGGGATATAAAATAAATATTAATGATGAAATTTTATATTTGTATGATAAAGAAAATTTATTGAAATGTGAAAGTTCTTTATCAAATGGTCACTATGTTTTGGAAACATGTAGAGATGTCTTTAATATAGAGAAAAATACAAGTAGGAAGTCTGAACTAAATAATACTGAATTATGGCATATGAGATTGGGCCACATAGGTGTTAGACGTCTATCCAAATTGATAAAGGATGGTTTGATTGAAAATCTTACCTTAGATCTTTATCCGATTTATGAGTCATGTATCTAAGGAAAGATGAAAAAGGCCCCACTTCAAGATGTTGGACATTATGGTGGAGATTTATTGGAGCTAATACACAACGATGTGTGTGGTCCATTAAATCATGTCACTCATGATGGTTCCACATACTTTGTAACTTTCACAGATGATAAGTCTAGATATGGATATGTCTATCTGATGAAACATAAGTCGGAAATATTTGACAAGTTCAAAATATTTCAAAACGAAGTAGAAAAACAAACCAGTAAATTCATCAAATGCCTTAGATCAGATCGAGACGGTGAATACATGAGTGAAGAATTCAGAAATTATTTAAGAGAGAATGGAATTCTCGCCCAATATAGCCCACCAGGAACACCTCAACACAATGGAGTATCTGAGCGAAGAAATCATACTTTATTGGATATGGTGTGATCAATGATGAGCTATACAGATCTTCCTTATTACTTTTGGGGTTACACTTTACAAACTGCTACTTACATACTTAATAGGGTTCCATCGAAAGCTGTTTCTACGACCCCCTATCAGATATGGTTCGATAGAAATCCAAGTCTTAAGCATTTAAATATTTGGGGTTGTCCTGCATACGTTAGAATTACGCAGCGGGATAAACTAGCACCCAAAGGGTATAAATGTAGGTTCGTTGGATATCTTAATAATTCCATGGGATATCAATTCTAAGATTCTGAACAACGAAATGTATTTTTGTCCGCTTTGTAACTTTTCTTGAAAATCAATTTTTAAGAGAAAATAGGAATTGTAGAGAGATTAAACTTGATGAGTTTGATCCCAACATTAAAGAACCTGAGATGAAACCAAGATCCAACTAGGTGAATGATCTATAACACAGGTTCTACGTAAGTCGAATAGAATATCAAGGCCTCATGAGAGACTGTTTTTAACATCTGATGTGAGCCTTGATGTTCACCTCTTGGAGGAAACAGATCCGACTACATATAAAGAAGTGATATTGGATATCGATTCGGGAAAATGGCAAGAAGCCATGAAATCTAAAATGGATTCAATGCATGTCAATCAAGTCTGGGACTTAGTTGAACTTCCTTAAGGAGTTAAACCTATTGGCTGTAATGGGTTTACAAAAGGAAGCGAGGGCCCGATGAAAAGGTGGAAACCTTTAAGGCCCGACTGGTAGCGAAAGGTTACACTCAACGTCCTAGGATTGACTATGAGGAAACTTTTTCACCAGTAGCCATGCTAAAATCCATTAGGATTCTTTTAGCCAATGCTGCATATCACGACTATGAGATATGGCAGATGGATGTGAAAACCGCTTTCCTAAATGGATTCCTTGAAGAGGATATCTATATGGAACAACCAGAGGGTTTTGTATCCAGTGAGACTTCAAACATGGTTTGTAAGCTCCAAAAGTCTATTTATGGACTTAAATAGACATCCCGAAGCTGGAATCGTCGTTTTGATGAGATAATTAAATTATCTGGATTCATCAAAAACGAGGAAGAACCATGTGTTTATAAAAAAGTTAGTGGGAGCATGATAATTTTCTTAATTTTGTATGTAGATGACATCCTTATCATAGGAAATGATATCAGGATGATGCAAAGTATGAAAGCCTACCTTTGCAAGAACTTCTCCATGAAAGATATGGGTGAAGCTTCCTATATACTAGGTATAAGGCTCTACCGAGATAGAGTTAGGAAGCTTATAGGGTTGTCACAATCGACGTACATAGACAAGATGTTAGTTTGGTACAGTTTTACCAACTACAAGCCAGCAAATGTACCTTTCCGATACGGCATACATCTTTCGAAGAAAATGACACCTCAAACTGAGGAAGAGAGAGTTAGGATGTCTAACTTGCCATATGCTTCTTGTATTGTAAGCATAATGTATGCTATGTTATGTACTAGACCTAACATCAGTTTCGGCGTTAGTGTGACCAGCCGATATCAATCTGATTCAAGTAATGATCATTGGACAGCCGTGAAACATATCCTGAAATTTCTTAAAGGCACCAGGGATAAGTTTCTGATATATGGAGAAGATGAGCTACAAGTTCAGGGTTATACCGACTCCGAATTCCAGGGAGATCCAGATGATAGAAAATCTACATCAGGATACATATTTACCCTTAACGGTGGTGCTGTTAGTTGGCGTTGTTCAAAGCAAGGCTCAATAGCTGATTCCACCACTGAGGTGGAATTTATAGCGGCTTCAGAAGCTGCTAAAGAAGCTGTTTGGATTAGAAATTTTATCACAGAACTTGGCGTTGTGCCTAGTATTGCAGATTCGATCTCATTATACTGTGATAATAACGGAGACATCGTGTAGGCTAAGGAGCCGAAGGCGCATTCCAAGTCTAAACACGTGGAAAGGAAATATCGTGTAATTAGAGAAATAATTGAACGAAAATACATAGTGGTCTTGAAGGTTCAAGGACAAGATAACATAACAGACCCGCTTACAAAGGCCTTACCTCCTAAGTTATTCGATAAACATGTGGAGGTGATGGGACTACGGTACCATCCAGATTGGCACTAAGCAAGTGGGAGTTTGATGGAGTTGGTGCTTGGAGTGCCAATCCGAATTGTACATTTTATTATTTATTAATAAAATAACTACATTTTTCATTTCATACCTCATTAATAGTATTTTCATTATGCGTATTAGATTGATGTATAGATATGCTAAGAATGACATCGACCTTAGAATAGTCTTGACACTAGGTGTAAACTATTCTCAAAGTAAATATCCATAGTCGTTGGTTTTAGAATACGGTCGAATTCATATAACCTAGAAGACTAGCACATGTCGTATATTGGAATTGGAGTTCCAATAGTTTAACGCGATGTACCATGAGTTTTGGAAACTCGTATAGACATGTGGGTATTCGTTGGAGCGAATACTGAATGACTCACAGATGATTCTTAATAGTTGGAAGTACACACCATCGTCAATAGGAATCTCCTCGAGTCGAGTAGCATATGCAATCCTTTGACTATAGGATAACATTGATTTTGTGTGAGATCCTCCACACTTATATGCCATGTATGTAGGGATGGCAAGTAGACCCAGACCCGGCCCGGGTCCGCATGGACCCGGACGACCCGGATCCGGTTAGACCCGGATCCGCAAAAAACAATTGTGGATCCGGGTCTTCATTTTGAAGACCCGCATTTAACCGGGTCCGGGTGGTTCCGGACCCGGTTAAAAAAAAAAACATGAGTGACGCGGCATGGGTCAATCCTAATAATGCAGCATCTTATTTTCTAATTTATCAAGAGGGAGGTGGCATGATAAGAAGTTCAGTGGGTTTCTGCCAATAAATTAACTAATCTAATTCATTACAAATTAATTGTACAATCAATAATTTAGTATAATCATAAGACGCCAGTGACTAACCCACGCCCACGGCAGTGACTAACCCACTCCAATGGATATGTAATTGGATTTATTTATTTATTTATTGAATAATAGAGCTTCAAAAAAAATAGAAACAGTGGAGGAGTTGCGGATCCCGGATCCGGATCCAGGTATACCCGGGTCCATTCCGGGTATACCCGGGTCCGGACCCGGATGAGTTTTACCGGGTCCACGTCCGGACCCGGGTCCCCTGAAGAGCATGCGGATCTGGATCCGAGTCCGTAAGGATCCGGGTCCGGATCCGGAAATTGACATCCCTACATGTATGTCAGAAACCTTTCATGGTCTGGCCTCTAGATGTTCGTTGGGTGTGGACCGATGCACTCAGTAATCAAGTGCGAAGCAAGATAGGATCTGCCGGCCTATATGTGTACCATAAGGGGTTTAGGTATCCATGTATATAAAGTCACGATTCTTAAAGACTTTGGCCAAAGCCGATCACCTAGGGTGGATCGCATCAGTTGTAAAGAATCGTGGACAGGTCGACATGAGATGTGTGCCTTGGAAACTTGACGGTGTACTCTATGTTTCCTAAGCACAACTCGGATAGCCTACGACGGAGGGATTGTTAAACATATGTGACTGTAAGTATGTAATAATAGGTGGTTTTGGCTTGATTTAACATTGATTATTTACTTTGACCTTATTGGATAACATTGATTATTTACTTTGACCTAATTGGATTAATTCAATAACTACACAAGGGCTTAATTGTAAAATCATAATTATCTCTACCATTTAAGGATATTATGGTAATTGTAAGTATGTAATAATAAGTGGTTTTGGCTTGATTTAATTGGATTAAATTAAGGTGGCAAACATTTAACTAATCCATTTCATAATCCTTGGCTTGATTTAATTGGATTAAATCTAAGTGGGAGACAATAGAGATTAGTCACACCTAATTATACATATTTGGACAAATTAGATTAAGCCCACTTAAAAGTTGATTACAACTTTTATTAATTAAAAATTGCCTAAGTTTTTCTATAAATATCAAGCTTTATGAAGGTTTTAATTACAAGTTCAAATACAAGCATAAGTAAATTCTTGAGAGATTAGCCTAAGTTAGAGAAGCGTTTAGAGAAGTTTGTGAGGTCTCTACAACATTTCATATAGGAGAAATCAAGATTGGATCTTGAAGTGAAGCTTGGAAGCATTGGAAACAAGATTGGATCTTGAAGTCAAGCTTGCACACCTTGGAGGTTCTCCAACAATTTCAATAAAGGAGAGGTAGATTGGATCTTGCATCAAGCTTACTAGGTAAAGTTTGATCTTCTCCTAAGCTATGTTTATTTGTGTATTAGATGCATGATCACATAGCTTAATATTGAATAAGGCTAATCAATTGTGTTAGGATACTTTAGAAGTATAAACACAACATGCTTGTAATTAGGTCGAAGATGTTCATGTTGGACATGAAACAATTAATAAGAGTTTGGAACTCTAAATTAAAGCTTAGAGCTATGACTACCATTCTAGATTCACTTGACCACCTTTAGGTGGACTAGAATTGTTCATGAGATATTTCTAATTGGGATTCTAAAATGGTTTGTGTATTGGATTCAAAATTTACGCAAATGCGTATTTAGAATAAATTTATGTTTTTGGAAAAATATTTGATATTTTGAAAAACTTGATTTTTATTTTATAACATGTGTTAATATTGGTTTTGAAATTAAAAATTAATTTTGGGTGTTTTTGAAGTGTTTAGGGAAGACTGGAA
Source organism: Zanthoxylum bungeanum (assembly GCA_019454045.1). NCBI lineage: Eukaryota > Viridiplantae > Streptophyta > Magnoliopsida > Sapindales > Rutaceae > Zanthoxylum > Zanthoxylum bungeanum. Next base: position 12,659 of record SKCR01045235.1, on the reverse strand, counting down.
ATTTATTGGGTTGAAGCTGATACTTAACAAATAAAAGGAGCAAAGAAAACATTTTTTTTAAAAAAATGGGCTTCACACACTTGGGCGCTACAGTGCGCGCGCGCACTGTAGCGCGTATAGTACACGCGCGCCGCGCCCTTCACGCGCACCGATTTTATTTTCGCTCATTCTTGAGCTTCCGGACTTCGATTCAATCCCGTTTTGTTTCCTATACACTCGTAATGGAATATAATATTTCATTAAATGATTTGAAATTATATCCATACTTGATTTCCATGGATTAGATCCATTTCCACTGCCCGAGGCACCGATCCGACCCTATGGATTCCACAACTGCCCCAACATATATATATATATATATATATATATATATATATATATGGTTGTCGTATGGTAATAAAATTTATGAAGTTTGTGTGTACTTATATGCATGTGTTTACTATTTATGTTTTATAGTTTATTTGATAGTTACTCAAGGCGTGAGTTACTTACTGAGCTTTACAACTCACACATCAACAGTTTGTTAGTTTTGTAAATTTACGACTGACTAGATGAGCTCGTGGAGTTTCAGTGAAGACTTTGAAGATGGAAGATCACCCCAATTTGCAGTCAAAGATGTTATAGAATCATTGTATAGTCCTCGGTCGAGTTATGGGTTTCATTACCCTAATTGTAAAAGAATTACACTATGTATTGTACCTATGTGCTGAGCATAATATTGCATAGTTATGAGTTGAGTTGCGAGTCTGGGGCCGTTGTGCATATTGGGTTGTTTATATTTGTATTACATGTTATCCTGAGGTGCTGGACTAAATTCAAGTTGCATGAATTTTGGGAGAGGTCATGCCGAAATTTTAGCAGAATCAAAGGCTTATGGAGATAGGTTCTCCATGTCTCATGTCAATAGTATCCTGACTCAAACGGAATGTTACATAAGCCTCATGGAACAATTTATAAAAAATTTAAAGTTTCAAGGTTTAGGGATCAAAATGCAAAGTTTTCAAAATTTTCCTAAAAACAGTGAGTTATAGATACACTGCTAAGCAAACAGTGAGTTATGGATACAGTACTAAGCCATTATAGGTGCACATATAAACTCATTTATAATTGTTAGAACCAACTTTCTAAGAATTTTGATTGTTCGTAAACATTTTAAATTGAAAATTGTTTTGAGCTCTTATTTACTTGTGTTGATGTGTTTCCAGGCACTATGATATTTAAAACAGCACGACGAGGATAGAAGGGTAATTCCCTGCTTGGGTGAGATCGTTAAATCCAACCCGACCACTTTGCAATAAAAGAACAAGCACCTTACGGTTTCAAACCGAGCACTTTATGACCGGCAACCGATCACTTAGGTTAAGATAACCGGGCACTATCAGGTCGATAGCAGCATTCTCAACATAAAGGACTATCATGACCGATCTCATGAAGACCGACCAGATGGCGAGATATGCTCAAGAAGATGACACCCTATTCTTGCGGATAAGATAAACAAGTTATCCTACTTTCACAAGGAAATGAGTCAGAATCCAAAAAGGAATAAGAAAAGTGAAGGCAATATTAGACTAGGAATCCTTGCAAGAAGAGAACACTGATTCGACCAGGAATTCTTATACAAATAGGAGTCTGATTTCTGTACTATTATAAATATGAGGGTAGGATGAGTGAAAGGAACAAGTTGAAATGAGAGAGTTGATATCAGAATCATCAAGCTCTGACTTGTAAACACAAAAACGATCTAAGAAGCATATTTGAGTAATAAAAGTATCATCCTGTTTTTTTCCGTGGACGTAGGTCGGATCCAAATCCACCGAACCACGTTAAATCTCTTTGTCGATTGGTGTGTTTATCTGTCTCTCGCTAAATTTGCTTTTGGTCCCCCATAACCAAACAAATTCACTATTGAAGGAGGATTACCTCGGAGGTGATATTCCCGTATTGCCCCGAGACCAAAATCAGCCGTCAACAGTTGGCGCCGTCTGTGGGGAGTCTACAAAAAACAACTCGCGTAATGAGACAATGGCGGAAGGCGGAAACCACCAATCATCAGGGAACTCGGGTGCAGAATGGATAGAGAATATCGAAGAGAACCTAAGAAAAGAAAGGGAGGAAAATCAAACCCTGCTAAAAACCATAGTAGACCTGTTGGAGAAGATAGAAGGAGCACACGACGGAAAATTCGAGACCGGGACTAGCCGACGAAGGAATGAAATAGCAGAAGGAAAGAGAATTATTGATACAAGTGAGGACGACAGACCCCGGAGGAAGGGTCCCTACGGGGTAAGATCTGTGGTGGTGCAGAAAGATTCCCAAACAGAGGACATGTGGGAGGAAGAGGATGACAAATCGTCACCAGACTCCTCCTATGATAACCCACACAACTGCAGAGGACATGCAACGGACGGGTGTAAAGATCTGCGGGAACAGATGGAAGGCCTAGCACGAAACGGATATCTGAACAAATACATTGACCACGAAGTTATGACGGCCAGACAAAGAACACGTGGCCGCCAAATCAATATCATCGCAGGAGGGAGAACACTGGCCGGAAACTCTAACCGGTCAAGGAAAGAATACAGCAGAACTTGAGGACCAGACGTCCTAGAAACAGAGCAGGTCACAGGGCTCCAGGGAAGCCGGTCGGTACCGATAATGTTTACCGATGAGGACACCCGAGGGGTAAGTTTCCCTCATGACGATGCGTTAATAATCAAGGCAGTAATCAGCGGGTCAGAAGTAGACAGAATCCTAGTGGACCCCGGAAGCGCAGTTGACATAATTTCCAGAGAAGCACTGGACGACCTAGGGGTGGAGTATGCAACCTTGACCAACGATAGCGCTCCCCTATACGGTTTCGGATGGTCAGCCATCATCCCACTGGGAAGAATACAGTTGGCAATGACTGTCGGGACATATCCCCGGACCTGGACAATCATGACAGACTTCACTGTAGTGGACTGCATGAGCAGCTTCCAGGCCATCGTCGGGTGACCTTTCATGATGAAAACAAAAGACGCAATGTCCTGCTACCACCTAAAATTGAAATTCCCCACCCGGGAGGGAATCAGAATCGTATGCGGAAGCCAGAAAACAGCTCGCAGCTGCTTCGCAACTCTCTCACGAGAGACTCTCTGCATCAAAGAAGATACCCGAAAACGACAAAGAAGCCTGGGCGAAGAAGAAGAAAACAGAAGCCCTGGGCCCCGGCCAAACAAAAATGCCCGACTTGCTGCGGCTGAGGAGACAGAAGAAATAGAACTTTTCGGGCTAGGGAAAAGCATAAAGTTAGGGGGAGGCCTGGACAAATCTCTACAACGAGATCTACTAGAATGCCTGAAAGAATACCCGGACGTCTTTGCCTGGGGATACAATGACATGCCTGGGATCGAACCAAGATTCATCAATCACCGCCTAGCAGTAGACCCGTCACGCAAGCCGGTCAGGAAAATGAGAAGGAACTTCAATCAAGAAAGGAGTAAAACAATAGCAGCCGAGGTCGAGAAGTTATTAAAGGCAGGCCTCATCAGGGAGGCAAGGTACCCAGATTGGGTATCAAACGTAGTATTGGTCAGAAAAAACAATGGCAAGTGGCGAATGTGTTTCGATTTCACCGACCTAAACAAGGCGTGCCCAAAGGACAGCTTCCCATTGCCGAACATAGACCAGCTAGTGGACGCCACAGCTTGTCAGGGATTACTGAGTTTTATGGATGCTTTCTCCGGATACAACCAAGTCAAAATGTGCCATGCAGATGAAGAGAATACCACTTTCGTTACCGATCAAGGACTTTACTGCTACATAGTAATGCCCTTCGGACTGAAAAATGCTGGGGCAACCTTCCAAAGGTTGGTAAACAAAGTTTTTAAACCTCTCATCGGCACGACAATGCTAGTTTACGTCGATGATATGATAACGATGTCGGAAGAACCAAGCTATCACATGGCCGACCTAAAAAAGACCTTTGAGCTATTAAGGAGACACAACCTGAAACTCAATCCAGAAAAATGTACCTTTGGGGTGGCCTCAGGAAAGTTTTTAGGCTTCATGGTGAGTGCCCGAGGTATCGAAGCAAATCCACAGAATATCCAGGCAATACTGGGCCTAAAATCCCCTAAGACAGTGAAAGAAGTACAAAGTCTGACCGGTAGAGTGGCTCCGCTTAATCGGTTCATATCGCGAGCAAATGACAAATGCCACCCTTTCTTCAAAGTGATCCAAAGAGCAAAAAAGGATATCGACTGGACGCCAGAGTGTGAGGAAGCCTTCCAACAGCTGAAGCAGTATCTAGTGCAGCCCCCACTCTTGGCAAAACCACTCCCGGGGGAAACATTATACTTATACCTGGCCGTTTCGGAGCGAGCAGTAAGTTCGGTACTGATACAAGAAACCGACAGGGTCCAGAAACCTGTTTACTACATCAGCAAAGCCCTCCTAGACGCCGAAACCCGATATCCAGTACATGAACTAGTCGCCATTTCATTGATCACGGCAGCTCGGAAATTGCGGCCTTACTTCCAGGCCCATCCTATCAGGGTCTACACCGATCACCCCCTAAAACAAATTCTGCAGCGGCCAGAAGCCTCCGGAAGACTAGTAAAGTGGTCGGTAGAGCTAAGTGAACACGACATCTCCTACCTCCCGAGAGCAGCAGTGAAGGGACAAACCTTGGCGGATTTTGTCGCCGAATTTACCGAACCCCAGATCCTGACAATAGAAAAAGACAAATGGGAGATTTCTGTAGACGGTTCCGCCAGCACACAAGGCAATGGAGCAGGAATCATCCTAAAAAACAACAGAGGAGAAGAAATCCTGCTCACCCTGAAATTCGCTTTCATAGCGACCAACAATGAAGCAGAGTATGAAGCAATACTGGGCAGTTTGAGACTATGCACGGTACTGGGGATCCAAGATGTGGTAGTAAAAAGTGACTCACAGTTAGCCATTCAGCAGCTAAATGGAACATTCCAAGCCAAATAGCCTAGCATGATGGCCTATCTGACCGAAGTGAGAAAGTTAACTGGGAAAATGGGGGATGTACGCTTCGAACAAATCTCCCGAGAAAACAATTGTGAAGCAGACTCCCTGGCACGACTCGCCTCCTCAACAAAAGCCGAGCACCATAGAATAATCCATTTGATATACATCCGGGAAAGGAGCGTGGGGGAATCAGAAGTAGAAGTTCTAGATAAAGAAAGCAAAACATCATGGATGCAACCCATCAGAAAATATCTGGAAACATGAGAAGCACCAGGAGACAAAACAGAGGCCAGGAAGTTAAGATACAAAAGCACCAGATTCACCATAATCAACGGGGTACTTTACCGAAGAGGTTACTCAGTCCCCCTCTTGAGATGTCTAGCAGAAGAATAGTCAAATTATGTGCTCAGGGAGATACATACGGGCATCTGCGGAAGCCACGCCGGAGGTCGCTCAATTGCTTTCAAAGCCCTAAGACAAGGCTTTTACTGGCCGACCATGCACCAGGACGGCGTAGAAGTGGCCCGCAAGTGCGAAGGATGTCAGAAAAACGCAAATCTCCACCACCAACCAGCAGAACAATTGACTACGCTGCTCAGTCCCTGGCCGTTCGCCCAGTGGGGACTAGACATCATTGGGCCAATGCCACGAGGGAAAGGACAGGCAAAATACGCAATCGTGGTCATAAACTATTTCACCAAATGGGTGGAAGCAGAGTCATTATCCACCATAACGGAGAAAAAAGCCACTGAATTCCTAAAGAAAAATATCGTTTGCCGATTCGGAATTCCCCGAGCCATCATCACTGACAACGGGAAGCAGTTTGATAGCAAAGGCTTCAGAAAACTCTGCGAGGACCTCCAGATCGCCCTAAGGTTCGCCACACCAGCCCATCCCAAGTCAAACAGACAAGTCGAGGCGACAAACAAGACCATCAAGGCTAACCTGAAAGCTCGGCTTGGATTCAACAAAGGCCTATGGGTCGAGGAATTACCAGAAGTACTATGGGCACACCGGACAACCTATAAAGACTCCACAGGAGAAACCCCGTTCTCCTTAGCATACAGATATGAAGCTGTCATCCCAGCAGAAATCGGGGTGACCTCCCACAGGGTCCAGCACTACGAGAGAAAACAGAATGAAGGACTTATCAGAAACCACCTCAACCTAGTCGAAGAGAAGAGAGAAAGATCAGCCATAAAAACAGCAATTTACCAACAAAGGATGGCCCGCTTCTACAATAAAAGGATTCGGACACACACATTCATCCCGGGCAACCTAGTGCTAAGAAGGGTCACCCTAAATACCAGAAGGCCAGAGGAAGGCTCGCTAGGCGCCAAATGGGAAGGGCCCTACAAGGTGGTAAAAGTAGTAAGGCCAGAAGTATACATCCTAGAACAGCTGGACGACACAAGATTAAAAAAGATATGGAACGCCGAGATGTTGAACAAATACTTCCAGTAAACTCTCCCTTCCTCCTTTTCGTTTGCAGTAAACACATAAGGGACAAAAATTCGAATACAGAGCCTCTCTCAAAATGACCCACAGAGAGTTGTAAGAAGGGTCGTATGTCCCCGAGTATAAATAAAAACTTTCTTTTTTTCACCTGCTCTTCTAAAGAATAAACTTTGCAAAACCATATTCAAAAACTCCGGGGACATACTCAATACAACGGTCCAAAGCCAAAAAGTACAAAACCTGCAACTATCAGATCACGACTACCACCATAAAGAAAGCATAAAGTCACACCAGAATCATTCAACTCCATACAAGCATTAAAAACCAAGGACGGAGGTAAATCAGAGTATAGATCCTTGAGAAGCATAAGGAGGGATGATACCCCTGTGGCGATTGCTTACTCCAGTATTACCGAACATAAGGAGGAATATACCCTTAATGTGTCGAACACTCTTTTGATCCTCACCTACCCGATGTAATGGATCCGTGGAAAGCATAGCACGGGTGGTGATGACACCCCCGTGACGATTGCTAGCTCCAGTGATGCAGGACCTAAGGAGGAATATGCCCTTAGTATCCCGGACACTCTTAGATCCATTCATCATTTTGGATCCGAGAGAGGCGCAACACAGGGATACGTTGTGCCCCTGTAGCGTGTGCCTGCTCCAGCGTGCTAAGGAGGAGACCTCATACAAATACACAGGCTCCACAGTGACCCGACGTGTAGAGGATGTGCCCTCACCATTCAAACGCTTTACTGATCCAAATCCTGGTTCGCCGGGACACTGAATTGAAAGATTCACAATTTTGTTTTGGAGACCTCGGACAGGACGCTGTCTTGAGGCATCCATGTTGTTGTTAATACTTGCAAAAATATTTTTGGGGTAAGTGCTAAGTCACTCCCACATTTTAATCTTATTTTCCAAAGTTTTGTTTTTATTTTTCGCCGGACTGGGGAAGGGGACGCCCGTGCCAGATTTGGTAGGGCTTCAAAGGTTGATTCACTTCCCTTCTATACAAGTCCCAATGATTGCTCGGCTCGGGGCTGGATTTCGTTCCGCCGAGGCCACTTGTTTATTCGGCTCGGGGCTGAATTTCGTTCCACCGAGGCCAATTGTTTATTCGGCTCGGGGCTGGATTTCGTTCTGCCGAGGCCACTTGTTTATTCGGCTCGGGACTGGATTTCGTTCCGCCGAGGCCGCTTGGTTATTCGGTTCGGGGCTGGATTTCGTTCCGCCGAGGCCGCTTGGTTATTCGGCTCGGGGCTAGATTTCGTTCCACCGAGGCCGCTTGGTTATTCGGTTCGGGGCTGGATTTTATTCCGTCAAGGCCTTATGGTTTATTCGGCTCAGGGTCGGGTTACGTCCCACCGAATTGGTCTTTCTTTGGACTAAAGAGGTAACATTCTCCCAGAGCAAAGTGTTTTTCTCAACTCGGGGTCGGGTTACGTCCCACCGAGTCGGTCTTCTTTGGACTGGGGAGGTAACATTCCCCCAGAGCCAAGTGTCTTCCTCAGCTCGGGATCGGATTACATCCCTCCAGCTCATGTTGTCCCCCACGGAGGGGTCTCAAGTGTTCGGATAACAGGAAACATGAAGAAAAGCAAAAAGAGAAAGAGATAAGAAAGACACATAAAGATATATATATATATATATATATATATATATATATATATATATATATATATATATATATATATATATATATGTATATATGTCAAGATACAGCTTGAAATGTTATTACAAAAAGCTAAGTATACACAGGGCCCCATCCGGGTTACCCATTCTCAATCAACCCGAACAAGGGCGAGACATTCTTCTCGACTGGTTCAGACGTCAGTTGGATATGCTCGGCCTCGGAAGGGGGAAACAGCGGCTTCAACCTGAGAAACCCCTACTTCAGGGACAGGAGCAGGAACCTCAGGGTGGACTTCTTGGGGAACATGAGGGACCGGAGCAACCGAATTGGGTCGGGATCCATCGCCTCCTCGGAAGAAGGGGGAGCCACTTCTGAAACTCCTCCTCGGACATCTCCCCATTGCAAAAAACTGATGGCCGCGTAGATAGGATCCATGTTCAGACCTGGCAGTACCATCGGTATTAGTTTAACACAATCGCCAATCCCTTCAAGACGGATAGCATCCTTCGCGGCCTCAAGATCAGCCTCTTTCCTCTCAATATCATCCCGAGCCCGTGCCATATGTTCGTCCTTGGCTTTCAATTTGGCCTCAACACTTGATACCTTCACTTTCAAAATGCCAATCTCAGATTGGGCAGCTTTCAAATCCTCCCTAGCAGTGTCGGCAAGTTTTCGCTCCAGCGCGGCAGCAGCCTTAAGAGCCTTGTTTGTTTTGAAGGTCTCAATTGTAGTCGACTCTTGATTCTTTATCACCTTCTCTCGTTCGGCCAGTTTAGCCTCCACCTCTGTAAGGCGATTCTGAAGTCTCTGGGCCTGACCACCCTCAGACAATAGACTCAATGGGAGATCCTTATTTTTGGCCATAAGGTAAGTAGCCTGCACAAAAAAGAAGTCAAGATATGACATAAAGAAAACCGAGACCCGAAATCAGAAGGGAGAAGAGTAAAACTACCTTTGCCATTTGGGAGCTCATCTCGGTCACCAAAGCCTCAGGAGAGATGTCCTTATATCTCGAAACCTCCCCCAGAGGAATCACCTCGGCCAGTTCATTAAAAGCCGGCACTAGATGAGAAGTAGCCTCCCGGATGTCTTCGCCCAAATCATCCACACCGAGGATTACAGAACCTTTTCGCTTCTTGGAGGAGCCCTCAGACGATTTTTTCCCCCGACGGGCATCTTTCTTCTTGCCCTGGACGGGCTCCTCCTCCTCCTCTTGAACCAACTCAGTCTCCTCTGCCCCGAACTGACACCTCATCTTCCTAAAAGGCTTCGGCGGACTGACAAAACTAGCAGATCCTGATGACTGCGCACCAGAAGGAGAAGATAGACCCCGAGCAGTCGGCTGAACCTTCCCTTGAGACACCCTCCCAACCTCAACAGATTCGGGATGAGCCCGGAGGTTCCGGTTTCAGCATGACCCGCCTTCTTCATAGTACCGGCCAACCTCTCAAGATACTTCGGCCTCTTTGACATGCCTGCAAAAAAAGAAAGAAACAAACACGACATCAAAACTGGTAAATAAAAATGGAATGCGCTAGAAGATCAATAAACATCTACCTATCCGACCCGAGACCCCCGGAGGAACAGACCGGATAAGGCCCGACTTTACAAAAGCTGCATCATTAACTAACTCTCTCCAGTGGTCAGCATACCCCCGAGCCCAATGTACCCGCCTCCGGACTTGACGAGAAACCTTGGGAGCATCCCTCCAACAAGCTGGGATGAACCAGAGAAGTTAGAAGCCTAACATAAAAACTAAAGACGGGAACCAAAAAAGTGTTAAACTCCTAACCTCCCTCTGAAAATATCCGGGACTGAGACGTCCTCTGCGTAAAATCGTAGGACCCGTCCCCAATCTCCAGTGGCCCAAAACCAAAGATCCTTGAAGTTTTTGTTAGAGTCAGGGAGTTTCTGGACAACGTTGGACGAACTATCATAAGCAGATAGGTAATACCAACCGTGGTGAGTCTTTGGGTTGGACTTCAAACGATATAACATCTTCACCTCTTCCAAAGAAGGTTCACCCAACCCCGCCTGGTGCCAAACCACATGTATGCCGGCCAAAATCCTCCAACTATTTAAACTCAATTGACAGGGGGCAATCTCCATCTCGGCCAGCATCCAAGCAAAGTAACGTTGCATCGGCAGCCGTAGTCCAAACTCAAAGAAAGCATGAAGAAGTGCCACTGAGCCCTCGTCAGGTTGACTAGCGCGATCCATCGGGCCGGGAACTTCGAGGGCAATATCTATTGGGATATCGTATCGTTGCCGCAACAGCGCCAGATCGTCCTCAGTTATCTTGGAAGGCCGATTCATATCCAGAGCCGAGCTATTAAGATCACCGAGCTCTGGATCCCTCCGAGGGACCCTCTGGTGATAAGTATCTTGCTCAACTTCGGAAGGGGTATGGGTAGTATCGAGGTCTTCCACAACCGGGTGCCCCCGAACCCGAGGAAAGCTCTTCAGCAGGGGGAGTGGAGGGTTTAACAGGGTTTTTAGGGGAAGAACTGTTGTCAGACATCCCTGACATCTGAAAGATAGAAAAGGAAGGGGAAATCAGTCTATAACTAAAAACTACTCAGAGCTATCGTCTCAGCTAAGAAGGTGGATTCTAAAAGGCCCTAAACAAAATTCGACAAGCCGTAAGTCACTACCTAGCAACAGCAAAAAAAATCAACAGAGGATTCACAGCACACAAAAAGGGGAAGAGGTCGTTCAGAAGACTTACTTGTTTCTTTTCGGAAAGGCTAAAAGTTGTACAGTGCGGTTTGCCCATCCCTTAGGTTCACAGGTCACAGTGGAGAGAAAGAAAGAAAATCAACGGTTGAAAGAAACTCCAAAAGAACCGAGATTGAACGAGTCACGTTTGGAGCAGAGTTTATAGGTAGGAAGGAAAATTGATAAAAGGATTGCAGAGTGAAAGCCTCGTCCTCTTATAGTCATGGTCAGGACACTCGTGGCCGTTGGATCGAAATAAAAACCCGGATGAACGCCAAGTGTCAACTGCAAAGGAGGTCTGCCAAAATTAAACAGACGGTTGAGATCAGCACACTGTCAAGGCGCCTCTTCACGGTCGATTCACTTCCTTTTTGGCGGGAACCCGGCGGATGTTTGACAAGTGTCAAAACTAGAAAAAAAAACCCTAAAGATGATTTGATAGGCATTTAAACAGACGTGACTGTTGCGCGTCTCAAGAAAATGCGTTTGAAAAGAGGCGACGGAACACTTTAATACCGGATCGATCCCCAACAGAGTAAATCGGCACACCATCTTTATATAGTTCCTGGCACCAACTTGTACACTCGTTGGAACCGAGAACTAGGGGACAGATGTTGATGGTGTTTTCAGGCACTATGATATTTAAAACAGCACGACGAGGATAGAAGGGTAATTCCCTGCTTGGGTGAGATCGTTAAATCCAACCCGACCACTTTGCAATAAAAGAACAAGCACCTTACGGTTTCAAACCGACCACAACAGATATAGACCGATCACTTTATGACCGGCAACCGATCACTTAGGTTAAGATAACCGGGCACTATCAGGTCAATAGCAGCATTCTCAACATAAAGGACTATCATGACCGATCTCATGAAGACCGACCAGATGGCGAGATATGCTCAAGAAGATGACACCCTATTCTTGCGGATAAGATAAACAAGTTATCCTACTTTCACAAGGAAATGAGTCAGAATCCAAAAAGGAATAAGAAAAGTGAAGGCAATATTAGACTAGGAATCCTTGCAAGAGGAGAACACTGATTCGACCAGGAATTCTTATACAAATAGGAGTCTGATTTCTGTACTATTATAAATAGGAGGGTAGGGTGAGTGAAAGGAACAAGTTGAAAGAGGAGAGTTGATATCAGAATCATCAAGCTCTGACTTGTAAACACAAAAAAGATCTAAGAAGCGTATTTGAGTAATAAAAGTATCATCCTGTTTTTGTCCGTGGACGTAGGTCGGATCCAAATCCACCGAACCACGTTAAATCTCTTTGTCGATTGGTGTGTTTTATCTGTCTCTCGCTAAATTTGCTTTTGGTCCCCCATAACCAAACAAATTCACTATTGAAGGAGGATTACCTCGGAGGTGATATTCCCGTATTGCCCCGAGACCAAAATCAGCCGTCACCAACTTGTAATCAAAAATCAAACACTATTGAAATATAATTTTTTATCTTTCTTGGGGAGTTAATTATTATGAGGAACCTTTGTATTCCATTGTTTTATTGTCAAATTGAGTGTATAAAACATATTGAGTGAAAGATATGCAATATATTTTCATATCTTAAGAAGTCAATTGAAATGGATTTGATTGACACATTGTCAAAGTCAATTGGGTAAATATTCAAATGTAATATTTTTTTAATGGAATCCTCAAATGTGTTGTGTTTTAGGTGTTGATGTAGGTTGAATTTGCCGAATTAGATTAAAAAAATTCATTGTGTTTGCTCCTCTCTTCCTTTACTCTTATTTTTATTACTTCTTTATTGTTCATATATTTTTGTTAATTAAACTGATATAATTTTTTGTGAATGGGTTGTATTATTTAACATTTTTTTTTTCAAAAAAAAAATACTCA
>SKCR01045234.1:0-55244 GCA_019454045.1 Zanthoxylum bungeanum | reverse complement strand
ACACATCTCCATTCTTTAGCTTTATAATTTACCTTCAATTATTCACAATAATTACAAATAATTGATTAGCAAACTGTGTCAAACACATGACTTCTTAAAAGTCACTAAAGCCAAACAAATACCTAATGGAGTTTTCTTAATGCCAGTCAAGAATCTCGAGACATGAACTGATTCACGTCAATTCTTACCGCACAAGAAACTATTCTCTCTATAGAATAATATCCTAAAACAGATATCTATTTAGATTACATATCGTGACTTAGAAACTAGGTCACTAACCATCTTAATTTTCAAGAAAATCGGAAAAACAATTCCTGATGGTTTTGACTAATCTAACAATATCCAAGTCTATTTACATTCTAGAACCTATTCTAGAAATACGCAACCATAAGAGAAGTCAGAAAACATATTCAAATAATATGCATGCTATGGATTAGAAGTATAATTCTATTAACAATATAGAATAAAGGAAAACAAAAGGAGCCATTTCCATAAAATTACACACTGCCTTAGTTATGGATTTTTAACCCAGCAGTGTCTCCCACTATTTTACGTAATACCGTAATCCCCAACGAAAAATGAGAATTCAATAATTAAATCGAATTCCATAGTGAGAGTTGGACTCCATGAATATATTTCAACTCACAACTTTGACACGATCTCGCCTACGTATATTCATTAGATAGACAACTCATTGTCAATCACACTCACTGTAACTCCTGATTTTGGTCCTAACCGTTTCTCGTTATGACAGCTTTGGCACATTCACAAGGAGACGTATCAAGGCTTCACTTGCCAATGAAAAACTCAAGCTACCGATGTAGTCCAGACAGCTTTGGCACGTTCAGGATTTCCACTTTCACTTGAATTTGTCTAGTATCAAATATACATTCGACATGGATAAAATTCTATCAACTACACCCTCACTGCTTTGGCACGATCTATGATGCAGCCATAGAAAGATACCCATAAACTGTATTGACAAGACGGACCAAGAAACATGCATCCAATACATGTTACTTTACAGACTTATTTAAGCGGGGATATTCCTCAAGGAAGCATTGTTCTACATCATATGCAGAATTTTAATCTAGATCATTTTCTAAACAATTCAATTCTACCTTTAGAAAATATAACTTAACTATTAAATTTTCGTTACGTTTCTTGTTAGCGTAGAACCGAAAAGTCAAGAAACATATAGATTACTTGCATGTGCAAACATCAAACTTGGATTATATATCATATATCAAGCATGATTAATGTAATGGATGAAGAATCAGACCAGCGCTGATACCATTTTTGTTGGGGTTTTGAGCAAAGAGCACGGCGGAAGCGCTGTTCGGGCGACAAATAAATTATTCAATATCCAATAAGAAAAATTCATTCATATTTCACCTAAAATTTTTTATTTGATATCAAATAACGACATAAATAGTAAAGAAACATCGCGAAACTTTTACGAAAATATTTTTCCTCAAAATGGCATAAAACACGTTTTTTACCGAACCGATGATCCAATTTACATGAAGGATGCCCATGTCAGCCCCAACAGTGCTAGGGAAGTTCATGGGCTGCCCGAACAGTGACCAATTCACTGTTTGGGTAGCTGTCACCCTGTCAGCTCAAAAGTCACCTGGTAACACCGTTTTTTCATATTTCAACTCCAAAATAATTTCCGACAATTGTTCTAACACCCAAAACACATCCAATACATTAATATGACATCATTTTCAACAAAACAAGCCCAGTTTTTTCAGATATGTTTTTGTAACAAAAATAATCAATTTTGCATGCTTTAATCCAACTTTTCAACATTAATCAAATTAATCACAATACCAATCCAAGTCACCACCAATGAAGTACCCAAGAATAATTCTAGGCATTCCAAAAGTGGTCATAACACTCTAGAATGGTAATACATATTCAAATGATCAAATTGAACAAATATTACACTAATATCATTCAATACAACTTCACACATGCAATAAGCCTTCCAATCCATCCTCCAAATCAAAAAGCCTCAATTTATAAGAGGTAAGTAAACCCTAGAACCATTCTAACAATCCATAAACAATAAACTAAATTTCTACATTTAAGAATATTAAATATTACCTTCTAATCTTCAACTTTCTTTGAGTTTTTTCTTGAATTTTTACTTTCTTCTTCCTTGAATCATCAAGAAAAATTGAAGAGCTATTTTTGGAGGAGATTTCGACCATAGCAAGCCATGTGAGGAGAAAACAAAATTTTCTAACCTAAAAGGCAAGCTAAACTGACTTTGCAAGGGTATTTTTGTCATTTTCTAAAAAATAATTCAATTAAATATAATAAGCTTTAATTTGACAAATCAAATTTGCACATTTAAAGCTTAAAAAAATCATGTCATTTATAACCAATAATAATCAAACATTTTTCATAACAATTATGAAAAAATATATTATTTAATTATTCCAATATTTAACAATATCTAAATAATTAATTAATATATTTATTATTAGATATTTATTTTTATTTACATTATATAACAAATACATATATTAATGGTATGTGTCAAAATCTCATTTGACAATTAATTAATGTGTATCTAATCAAATTATGTATCAAATATAAATACACAATAATTATGATTGACCAAAAATGCCCATATGCATGTGTTTTCATTTAACCGTTTAAACGATTTGAATTAACTCATTCAATCCGATGAAGTATTATGAATAATCTGTATTATTCATAACGCATTTCCCAAGTGCTCAACAAGTACACTTCATATTGCAGGACTCTCTAAGTTTAGGTTTATCCGTCACCAAAATAATTTTGTGTCCATAATTCACCCACTCATGAATTATGACGACCACGGATAATCTCGCTAAATTATACAAGCCGAGGTCATTGCATACGTATAATCCCTCTGTCACAGGCTATCCATATTATACTTGGGATATAGATAAGATTGTCAAATCCTTATGGTATAATATAGTCGACTTTCAAATTTACGATCTCTAATTAAAACTCGGAACTGATTTTCGAAGTTATACCACGGTCATGGATTTACTATATCGCAAACACGCGTAGGATACCTATGCCCTGTACACAGGATTGACGGATTCTATCTTGATACGCACTAGATATCATGAGCATAAGTCCACACCCAACGAACAGAAGGAGGTCTGATCTAAATAGATTGGTGACGTGACTGCCATCAAAGTGTGTAGGATAACTCATATATCTAATGTGGTATCTCAAGTCGAATGATCACTATGCTCGCTCAACTCGAAAAGATTTCTATTGACATTGGTGTAACATCTATTAGGAAATCTTTAATGAGTCATTTAGTGTTTATCAAATAAATACCTACATGTCTATACGAGTCTCCCAAGACTCATGGTTCATTGGCATAAACCATCGGACCAAGTCACGATATACGACATGTACTGGTCTCGGCGGATTTTGCTAATCGACCCGTGTTAGTAAATCTTGACCGGGAACTTTATTTAAGGATATACAACTTATAATGATGCTTCCCAATGTCAATTACAAACTACGTTGTAACTGCGCACTACATTTTAAATCCTAGGGTCTTTGTCTAATATACACGTATCACTAATCAGATTTAGCTTCAATCTAATCATAATTAGATATTTAATCGCAATTAGATCGAATATGTATATAAAAGACAAGAGGTACTACCATTAAATAAGTAATATTATGGAAAAAGGAATTGTTCGTATTTATGAATCAGACATAAATATGATCTGGATTGGCACTCTGAGCACCAACTCTAACAGATGTCACACGCGTTTGTTGGTCAGAGAGGAAGTACAATACATGAAATGAAACTATCAACCATCGGAATAGTTCTGTCTCGAATGGGAATTGGTGGTTTAATCTCCAAAGGTTTAGGTTCCATGTTGATCAGTGTTTCTTGGCTTTCTCGTCTTTCCCTTCTCAACAGTCTGATGATTCTTTCAATTTCTGGGTCAAGCGTTCGTATTTCAAAGCTTCTGATTCTTCTCATGTAGTGTCTGAGAACCTGAAACACAAGTCAACAAAAAAATAATAAGTAAAAATAAATTAGACACATGTAAAGATATCTAACCCCAAAATTAATAGTGAAAGATAAATAAGTCCCCGGTAATGGCGCCAAAAACTTGATCGGTGATATCACTCGCGTAACGCAAGCGCACGTATTGCTCAATTAGTATAAAGTGTATCGATCCCACATGGACTTAATACCTAAGCTATTAATTTATGAAGCTAAAATATTTACAAGTATCTAATAGATTGGTTGTTGATTGGATTGTGATTTTTGTTTGAAAACAAGTAAATAAAACAGTGTAAAAGTAAATTAAAGGAAATTTCAATATTATAAAACTATCTAGGGTTGTGAATCCTTCCAATATCTTTTAAAAACGAAGTGATTATCTAATGTTTGTGCAATAAATTGGTTTATTAACCTGGAACATGAAGTTATACAAAAGCCTCTTCCGATGGTCAGATGCAAACACCCAAAACCGACCATATAGGCGGTAACAAGGTTTTTACCTAAATCGACCATATAGGCGGAAACTACGTCTGGTATGTAAAACCGACCATATAGGCGGTAAATAAGGTTGTCACCAAAACCGGCCATATAAACGGTAACTAATTAATCCAAATTTTAATTAAAATAAGGGAGATTAATGAAATTTATTATATTAAAAGTCTCACCTTTTCACCCCAGTAGAATGAGATTACCTGCTCATGCTGTAAATGAAAACACACAAAATTTTATTAATTAAATAAAAGGAAAATACAAGAAAACTTAAATAATTATACAAGACACTTTCCTTTAGGTTTTCATGGAGAAATTCCTGCAAAGAAAAAAGCATGAAAATTTTACAAAGTTTAGCTTGGTATTTATAGGCAAATCTAAAGGCTTCCACCAATTTCTCCACCAAACATGACACCAAATCCTCCACCAAACATGGAAGTTTGACAATTTCCATTTTTTATTTTATTTTATTTTTTTGTTTTGAAAATGACTTTAATAATTACACATAACACACTTCTGGATGTTTTATCCATTTTGGTAATGAAAACTTCAGAATTCGAAAATCTTATGAACTTCAAAGTTGTAGATCTTTGATCTTCTTTAATTTGAAACTTGAATCACCTCAATCCGATATCCGAATAAAAAGTTATGTGCAAAATATGAAACTTACGCAAAGTTGAAATTTCTAAAATTGCACTTCGTTAGAACGCCATTTCAAGTTTCCAATCTCCAAAATCAAAATGTCAAGTCATGTTTTTTCCCTTATTTATTCCACATTTCATCCCAATTGATTTCATTAAGTCTCGATTTTATTTTATCTATAAAATAAACTAAAACACGTCAAAACGTTCATAAAACTCGAGAAACTATACAAATTATTAAGTAAAAAAGGTGGTAAATATTGATATATTTTCCGCTCATCATCATTATTACTTTGATAAGAAGAAGATCTACCTGGCAGCCATGGAATTCACTGATTATGCAATGATTTGGTGGGATAAGATTGTCACCAACTGAAGGAGGAATCATGAGAGGCCAATTCAGACATAGGAAGAACTTCGAGGTCTCATGAGGAAACGGTTTATACCCAGCCATTACTACTGAGAGTTGTATTAGAAACTAAAACATTTGTATCAGAGGGCCAAGAGTGTAGAGGATTACTATACTAAGATTGAGGTTTCCTTGATCAAGGTGAATGTAGTGGAGGATACAGAGGCTACTATGGCACGTTTTCTAGAGGGCTTGAACAAAGATATTGACAACATGGTGGAGTTGCATCATTATGTTGATTTAGAGGATATGCTTCACATGGATATCAAGGTAGAGAGGCAACTCAAGAAGAAATCTACATCCAAATTTGGTACTCAGACTACTCCTACATGAAAAGTGAAATAGGTTTCTAATGATCGACGGGATGGAGGCTTTAACAAGCCAAAGGCCAAACCTAGTGCCAAGGGTAAAGAGGCTGAAGAACCAAGCAAGGCTAGATCGAAATCGGATAGTATATCACTAAAGACTAAGGACGTCAAATGTTTTAAGTGTTAGGGCATGGGACATTATGCTTCACAATGCCCCAATAGGCGTACCTTAGTGATTGATAAGAAAAGTAGTGAGGTACATTCTACCGATAGTGAGGTTGAGATTGATGATGATGAGCCTGAGATTGAGTATATTAGTGATAGAGAGGGAGCTGCATACCCGCTAGATAACTTATCCTTAGTTGTCAACCGTGAATTGACTGTAAAAATTATTGAGGATGAGAATGATTAGCAGAGGGAGAACATATTCCACACTAGATGTCGTGTGAATGGAAAGAGGTGTACTATGATCATTGACGGGGGAAGTTATACTAATGTCGCAAGTACGGTTTTAGTTGAGAGGTTGGGATTAGATTGCTTGACGCATCCCAAGCCTTATAAGTTGCAGTGGTTGAATGACTGTGGAGAAGTATGAGTGACTAGGAAGGTATTATTGATCTCCACAATTGGGCCATATACTGATGATGTTTTGTGTGTTGTTATACCCATGCATGAATGACATATTATTTTAGGAAGACAGTGGCAGTTTAATAGGAATGTTATACACGATAGGTTCAAGAATAAGTACTCCTTTCAGAATAAGGGAAAACCCATTACCTTATACCACTTACACCGGGGATAGTCCACAAGGATCAAGTCAAGCTGCAACTTCAGAGAGATAGAGAGAAAGAGAGTACAAACACAGTCTTGGAGAAAACACGTGAAGGGAGTGTGACCGAACCTGGTAAGGAAATTAAGGCTAAGGTCGTGAGTGTTCGCAATGGGTGTGTGAGTGACCTTATGGGGGAAACAAAAAGGCAAGTGAAAAAGATCTTATACATGGTTGATGGTGAAGCGACAAGAGTTTTTCAGGCTAGCAAGGTTATGATTTTGCTAGTCTACAAAGATCGCCATGTTTGTATTACTAACACTAACCATTTGCTTCATGTGTCCATTTCATCTCTTTTACAGGAATTCAGTGATTACTGATATAAGACATTTCTAATGGGCTTCCACCCATTAGTGGTATTGAGTACCAAATAGATTTCATACATGGCGCAGTCATTCCCAATAGGCTAGCCTACCAGGGATTTCTCGAGGAAATAAAGGAACTTCATAGGCAAGTGTGGGAGTTGATGGAGAAAAGGGTATGTCAGAGAAAGTATGAGTCCATGTGCAGTGCCATTTCTTCTAGTTCCTAAGAAAGATGGCATGTGGCATATATACATTGATTGTCGAGCGATCAATAATATAATGGTAAAGTATCGTCACCATATTCCTAGACTAGATGACATGTTGGATAAATTGCATGGTTCCAAAGTTTTTATTAAGATTGATTTAAAGAGTGGATACCATCAAATCTAAATGAGAAAGGGAGATGAATGGAAAACTACATTTAGGACCAAGTATGACTTGTATGAATGGTTAGTTATGTCATTTGGTCTTACAAATGCACCTAGCACATTTATGAGATTAATGAATCATGTTATGCGGGATTTTATAGGTAGGTTGATTGTAGTTATTTGATGACATGTTAGTTTGCAGTAAAATATTAGATAAGCATGTTACGCATTTGAAGAATGTTCTTGAAGTGTTAAGGTAGGAAAAATTGTATGCTAACTTTGATAAGTGCACTTTTTATATGGATAGAATTATTTTTCTTGGTTTTGTTGTAAGTGCAGATGGCATCGAAGTTGATATAAAAGGTAAAGGCAATTGAGGATTGGCCTACACCGACAACGGTGACAGAAGTCAGAAGCTTCCATGATTAGCAAGCTTCTACCTTAGATTTATTAAAGACTTCAGAAGAATTACAGCACCACTGACTGAAGTAGTGAATAAAACTATTGGCTTCAAATGGGGAGAAGAGCAGAAGTGTGCATTCCAGGATCTTAAAATGAAGTTATGCAGTGCACCAGTTTTTGCGCTACCCAACTTTAAGAAGACATTTGAGATTGAGTGTGATGCATCTGAGATAGGCATTGGAGCAGTTCTTATGCAAGAAAAGCGGCCAATTGCTTACTTTAGTGAGAAGCTTAATAGAGCAGTTTTGAGGTACCTCACATATGACAGGAGTTGTATGCGCTAGTGAGAGCTCTTAAGACTTGACAGTATTATCTGTGGCCTTGAGAGTTTGTGATCCATACAAATCATGAGTCATTGAAGCATTTGAAAGGCCAAGGTAAGCTGAAAAAGTGACACGCGAATTGGTTAGATTTTGTTGAGACATTTCTATATGTAATCCGCTACAAGCAAGGTAAGGAAAATATTATCGTCGATGCACTATATCAAATGTATGTTTTACTCACTTCAATGAATGCCAGTGTGTTGGGATTTGATTTGATTAATGATCTATATGCATGTGATTCTGACTTTGATGAGATTTATGTTGCATGTACAAAGTCTTCATTTGGTCCGTTTTACTTACATGATGGATTTTTATTTAAGATGAATAGGTTGTGTATTTCTGCTTGTAGTATACATGAATTGCTTGTTAAATAAGCGCATAAGGGTGGTTTGATAGGGCAGTTTGGTATTAGTAAGACATTAGTTGTTTTGCATGAGCACTTTTATTGGCCTAGAATGAAACATGATGTTGAGTGTATTTGTGACAGGTGTATAACATGTAAACAAGTTAAATCTAAATTGATGCCTTTTGGGTTGTATACTCATTTGCTTGTACGTAGTGAACCTTGGCTTGATATATCTATGGATTTTGTATTAGGTTTGCCTAGGAGAAAGAGGGGTAAGGATTCTATATTTGTTGTAGTGATAGGTTTAGTAAGATGGCGTATTTCCTAGCATGTCATAAAACTGATGATGCCACAAACATAACTAACTTATTTTCCCGAGAAATAGTGCGACTCCATGGTATACCTAGGATTATTATATCAGATAGAGATGTAAAGTTCCTTAGCCATTTTTGAAAGGTGTTGTGGGCTAAATTGGGTACTAAGTTGTTATATTCTACCACTTGTCACCCACAAACAGATGGACAAACATAAGTAGTTAATAGAAATTTATCACAATTCTTGCGCATTATAGTTGGTAAAAACTTGAAATCATGGTAATAATGTTTGCCATTTATAGAATTTGCATATAATAGGTGCATTCAGTCTATTACTTCTTATTCATCTTTTGAGATTGTATATGGTTTTAATCCTCTGACTCCTTTGGATTTGTTGTCTTTTCCTGTTAATGAGCAAGCGAGTTTGGATGATAAAAAGAAGGAAGATTTGGTTAAATTAATACATGTGAAAGCTAAGGCACACATTGAGCGGAAGAATGAACAATATGCTTCTTATACTAACAAAGGGAGAAAACGCATTATATTTGAACCCGGAGATTAGGTATGGCTATATTTTCTCAAGGAGAGGTTCATAACACAGCAGAGATCTAAGCTACAACCGAAAGGAGATGATCCATTTCAAGTCTTGGAGCGGATCAATGACAATGCTTACAACTTGGATCTTCCTGGTAAGTATGGTATTTCTGCAACATTTAATGTTTATGATTTGTCTTACTTTGATGCATGTGCAGATTCGAGGTTGAACCCTTTTCAACAGGGAGTGAATGACATGATCCAAGCCACACATGGAGCATCATAGGACATGGCCAACAACATAATGGAGCCATTGTAAGTACCAGAAGGGTCAATCACAAGACATAATGCTAAAAGGATCAGAGAAGCAATGGCGGGATTAGCTCAGAGTTATATGGCCGAATGCCACGGACATCTCGGAGGTACATTGGCATCACATGATGGCTTCAATGGAAGTCTAAAAGCTATTCCACTTGACCCAAGAAATACCAGATTGATGCACCAACAATTCTGAAGTCAAGTACATTTTTTACGAATGAAGCCGAATCAAGCCCAACACCAAATATTCGAGTGACACAAGGCTTAATAGGCTAAGTGGTGTTATTCAATTTTTTAATTCAGAAGCATGTGGAAGTCACTTCTCATCTAAGAAAATCGCTATAAAAATCTTACAGTGTGGATTTTATTGGCACACTATTTTTAAAGATACACATGTTTTCTGTAAAACGTGTGAAAATTTTCAAAAGTTGGGATCCATTTCCAAAAGAAACATGATGGCTTTAAAAAATCATCATTTTCAAAATTTGCTTCATTTTGAAAGCTTGGCTATGACCGATATTTCTTAAGGGAGGGATTCACCTTATTTCACGCAATCTGACTTATCTAAGATGTGGCAACCTTAGTGACGTCTCCATGCTAGCAGAACACAACAAGACATCATCTTAAGGGTTCTTAAAGACAAGTTCTTTATGGGTCTTGTGGCATTTTAAGGGTTTTGTTCCTACAAAATCAAATTCCTGATTTTTGGGGTTCTATCCGTTGAGTGGGGTTTTCTTGGACTAATCATCCAAGTGAGTTCCTCATCATGGATGGATTCACAACCGTAGATGACTCTCTCTCATTGATTGCCTTTGAAATTTTTATAAATCATCTTTATTTTCTTTAGCATTAGTTTAATTCAAATCAAATTTTAGTTAAATATGAATTAGGTAACCGTAGGTAATTAATTCTAATAATTTGTAAAATATATGATAAGTCCTCGAGGGATCGATACTTTTTATACTATTTGTACGATACGTGATCTTGCGTAATATGTGAAAATCACGATCAAGTTTTTGACGCCGTTTTCAGGGATTTATTTTAACCTTCATTATAAATTTTAGGACTAATTATTTTACTTGTTGTCTAATCGTTTTTATTTTTTTTAATTTTATTTTTATTTTGTTGTTTTAGTTATATTTAAGGTTCTTGAGCGGTATATGTGATGAAGTTGGAGTTGTGACCTCCTTCCGCTTGGCCCAGAAATCGAGAGAACTTTCCGTCGATTGAGAGAGACATGCAAGAAGACCAAGAGGCACATCTCAACAAGAATAATCAGGAACATGAACCCTTAGAAACAAAACCACCAATTCTCATTCGGGGATAGGACAATCCTGGTGGTTGACTGCTTCATCTCTTGCGTCGTCCTGCCCCATTGCCAGCAAGCACATGTGACATCAAAACATGCATTCAGATGATTCAACAGTTAGTGCAGTTTGGGGTTGTGCAACTGAAGATCCAAACACCCACATCAGCAGCTTTCTGGAAGTGTGTGGCACGTTCAATTATAATTGAGGGGCATACGAAGAAACACGGCTGCGAGCTTTTCCGTACTCCTTAAGAGATAAAGCTAAGAGATAGCTCCATTCACTACCAGCAGGGTCCATCATGACTTGGGCAGACCTGACAATAAAATATCTTGCAAAATACTTTCCCCCAGCTAGAACTACAAACGATATCACATCCTTTATGCAGTATGACTTTGAATCCCTTTATGAGGCATGGGAATGATACAAGGAGCTGCTACGAAAGTGCCCCCATCATGAGATTTCCAAATGGCTGCAGATAAATACGTTATATAATGGGCTTAATAGGATGATGAAGTCCACAATGGATGTAGCCACTGGAACTGCACAAATTGGAAAATAGTTAAACCAAACTTGGGAAACAACAACTCATTATGGCCAACAGAGAGCATTATGCCCCAACAAGTAGCAAACGTCCATGAGGTCGGGCTCAATACAGCTGTGAGTGCCAAGCTCGACCAAATCTGCAAATGCCTAGAGGTCCCGACTATGCAGGCCATAAATAGTATAGGTGTCGCAAGTAAATGATATATGAGATGACATAATGGGGAGCCATATGCTCAATATGGCAGTCTGTGAACTATGTTAACAGCTTCAATAGGTCAGGCCACAACCCTTATTCCAATAACTATAATCTTGGAAGGAAAGATCAGCCCAATTCTGGATGGAAAAGTACCCAATGGGTATGACCACATGATAGATCACATGTCCCGCAGCAGAACATAGAGGTCATTCAGGAGAGCAAGCCACCAATGAAAGAGCTACTAATGCAAATGGTGAATCAAAACAAGCTTTTCACATAGTAGAACGTGGAAAATGCCAAAATTAAAGCTAGATTAGAAGCATTAGTACTGAGCCAAGCTGCTTCATTGAAGACACTAGAGAATCAACTGGAACAATTGGCAAGTGGGCAGAACTACAGACCATTGGGTGCCCTCTCGAGTGATATATAACTTAATCCGATGGGGGAAAATAATGAGTCTTACAAGGCTATCACACTGAAGAGTAGGATTGTCATCGATAAGCACATTGGGGTACGACAACCTATAGAGAATGAGACATATCCAACCAAATAAAAGAAGATAGATGCAAGAAATACCAATGAGGCAAGTCCTATAGATTATCCACCTTCTTCATTCCCTCAACGTTTGCAACAGCACAAGCTAGATACACAATTCTCAAGGTTCTTAGAGATCTTCAAGAAACTGCATAACAACATTCCCTTCGCCAAGGCACTAGAGCAGATGCCCAGCTATGTGAAATTTTTAAAGGACATCCTGTCAAAGAAAATAAAGTTGGGCGAGTTTGAAACAGTGGCCCTCACAAAAGAATACAATGTCATCATACAGAAGAAGCC
Source organism: Zanthoxylum bungeanum (assembly GCA_019454045.1). Lineage (NCBI taxonomy): Eukaryota > Viridiplantae > Streptophyta > Magnoliopsida > Sapindales > Rutaceae > Zanthoxylum > Zanthoxylum bungeanum. The sequence goes on along the minus strand of SKCR01045234.1, from coordinate 42,673 downwards.
GCCACCCAAGCTGAAGGATCATGGTAGCTTTACCATATCATGTACCATTGGCAACCACTATGTTGGTAAAGCTCTATGTGATTTAGGTGTGAGCATCAACCTCATACAATTGTTTATCTATAAGAAATTAGGTTTGGGAGAGGCGAGATCAACAACTATTACGTTATAGTTAGCAGATTGATCCATCACATACACTCGAGGAAAAATAAAGGACGTGTTAGTAAAAGTGGACAAGTCCATCTTCCCAGTGGACTTCATAGTTTTAGATATGGGGGAAGATAATGAAGTTTCAATCATCCTTGGAAGACCTTTTCTTACTAACAGACATAACGCCGATCGACGTGCATAAGATGAGAGTGCAAGATCAATATGCGACCTTATATGTCTTCAAAGACATGCCATGCCCATAAGATGATGAAGAATGTCACGAGATAGACATTATTGGAGGTGCAGGTCCAGAAATGGATAACATGGGTCACCTGAATCATAGCGTTGAGGAGAGAACACCAAAGACACTAAGTGCATACAAGAAAATTGAAGGGGTTCATATTTATATGTGTGATCAACCACCTCATGTCAGAATTGTTACTCTGTGGACGAAGACATCCACTAAGCTGTTGACTTATCCTGATGGATAGTACATAGACAGAACGTTGCTGCAAGACGCTCAGTTTTTGCCATCTCGTAGGCAGCATAAGAGCGAGCATTGGGCGGTCATATCTCAGACAACAAAGTTTGCAAGGGAACCACCATGACTAATTGGATGGTTACGTTTGGTTGAAGACGTTAAACTTAGCGCTAGTGGGGAGGCAACCCACGCGTTTATTTTTAGTTTCTTTACTTTAATTTTTTATTTATTTTTTATGCTATTTGCCTGTTTAACAATGTTGCATGTATAATTATGCAGAAACTGGCATAACCTAACTAGTTTGCGTAGTCAAAGTTTGACCATAAGTTGAACCAGATGCGCGCGCGACGCGACATGGTACAAAATTGAGGTAGATAGTTGGTGACATTGGACGTCACGACGTATATCACTTCGCGTCGCGGGACCTAAAGGCGAAGGAGAATGATACACCTCATGCACGGTAGTGTTGCTCCTCACTCTTGTTCTTTACGCTTATTTTTCATTAAGGATAATGCAAATTTTAAGTTTATGGGTGTGTGCGCATGTGTTATGTTAGTTAGTTCCTGTTATTGTTTTTTCTTATAAAAAATTTATCCTAGGTAGTGAAACATAGTCTAATGATGGGATTGTTTGCCTCAGTTTGAAATCTTGGAACATGATAGTTGCCCGATTTATTCTTACCTGATGCCTTGAGTAGGTGATATAGGTTAGACTTGTATACACTTAACAGTAGGTTTCTAGCAGTAAGAGCTTAGGTAGTTGGTGAAATGATTAGTTGAAAAAAAATTATTTGACGATGAATGACCGTTTGCTTAGATATCTATCTCGGTTTACTAGTGTTATAAGGTATGGTATAGTTGAAAAAAGAATGAATGAAATAAAGAGAAAAAAAAAGGAAGTTAAACCACCTATAACCGATAAGCATGAAGCTACCCATTAGGGAGTGTTAGGACCACCATGATGAAACATGTTACTTTACAAGATAGGTGTGTTTAAAAAAATGAAATGAAAAGAAAATGAGAGAGAAAAAATCGTACCATACTGAGCAAAGAGAGGTAGAGAAAAATACATTTGAGATATTTAGGTTGATTTGACCCATTAGATGTAAATTTTTGAAATGAAATCACCTAGTTGACTTACCTAGGATTCGAACTGTAACTGGATCTTTACACACACACACACTGTGAGTCTGATTTAGATAATTTATTCAAAAACTTGGATTTGAGTTTTGTTGGGTAATTTGAAGGTTCTTGGGTTTCGTTATTGCGCATTCTCTAATGACAATATTATGTGTAACTCCCAAGACCGTTTTATGTTTTATTTTTTATTTTTCATTTTTGTGTGCTTGCATGTATTTTTTAAATAATGTTTGTGGGTGTTGTCTCTATAAGCCCTTAACAAAATTATAACTCGTCCACTAGGGTCGCATAGGGTTTAAAGGATTATTACATACGCTAAATGTAATCGAGATCCCTACAAAAGTGGCTTAGGTTATTTAGTTTATAAATTTTTTTTTATTTTCATTTTATTTTCATTTTGTTTTGCTCGAGGACGAGCTAAATGTTAAGTTTGGGGGTGTGATGAGCGGCCAATATGTATATAATAATCGCCCCTCTAACTTAATATTTTATGCTTTATCTCGAGTTTTATGAGTGATTTGATATGTTTCGAGTTTATTTTATAAGTTAAAAAAATATCGAGACTCAACGAAATCAATTACGAATGAAACGGCACAGTATAGAGCAAATCAGGCTAATTTTGGAGTCAAAATATACGTCCTGACACTGGATCATACATCGAGACGCGCACATAAAGAAAAAATGGACAGAGAGAAACCATGGTTGGCGCATCACAATACCCAGCCATGCGCGTCACCACGCGCCGATGAAACCTAAGACTGTTGGGGCGCGTGAGGCTGCGCGTCGCGACACGGATGTGTTTTCTAGATTCGTCTAAAACTCGATTTTTGATCAGGAAACACCTCCAGGACCTCCTATATAAGCTTAAGTTCGTCTCTGGGCCTAAGGGAGTCTTATAACGTAATTTTAAAGCCTCCAAAGAGATTTTTGAGAGAAGACAAAGCATATCAAGTGCACACAGCACAAAATTATTATTCTATCTACTAAATTATATTCTCCAGTAACGGCGCCAAAAACTTGACACACTCACAATATGGTTCTTTATTCCCAAGTATAAGAGTTTCGAAGTAAAAAAATAACCTGATAAGTCCGCGTTCGATCCACATCGAATATATCTAGTAAAATAAAATAATAATTCGAGTGAAAATAAAAAGACGGAGTTTTTTGAAGTGATTAGTTATTTTAAATTGGACTGCAACAATACAATAAAATGTCAGGGGTTAGGGGATCCACTTTTAATATTTCAAATTTTGAAATCTTACTTTTTATAATATTTAAATTGTCATTATTACTCAATTAATTTATTTAAGAGATTAATTACGTCAAAACATATAAAACCAGTCATATAGGCGATGATAACTTTTTTCTATAACAAATCCAGTTAGGTACCCAATTATGCCAAATAAATAAAACCAGCCGTATAGGCGGTTTGTCAATAATTAATCCAGATTTAAATTAAATTAGTCATTAGATTAAAATTCATATATTATAATATAAGTGAGATTAATCTATATTTTCATATTAAGAGATTTACCATTGACATCAGCACGATGAAATTAGCTACTCATTTCTTTGAATAAAAACAACATAATTTTATTGCCGAAAGAAAAATAAATTACAAGAAAGCTTGAAAAATAAAAAACACAGAGCTAGGACCATTCACAAATTCTCAAAGAGAGAAGTCTATGGAGGAAGCTGAAGATTGAGGTGCTAAGCATCTCCTATTTATAGGTAATGCTAAGCACCCATTGCAAAAATGAAGGGTCTATTTACAAAGTCCAAATGACAATTTACAAACACAAATGCCAAATGGCCATTTACAATTTACAAAGGCCGAATGACCATTTACAAACACAAAGGTTAAATTTTCATATCCCTTTTTCCCGTTGAACATCCAAATTAATATTTTACCCTGAAAATCGCATAACTAGAAACTCTTGTATAGAGCAAAGTTGTAGATATTTGAGTATTCTTTCATCTGAAACTGGAATTGCCTCAATCCAATATCGGAGTAAAAAGTTATGGCCGAATATGAAAATTGCGCAAAATTGAAATTTCCGAAATTGTACACAATTAGAATGCCATTTTAAGTTTCTAGCCTCCAAAATCCAATTGTCACATTCATTTTTTTAGTTAGGTATCCACAATATTATTTCATCTACATAAGAAATAAAAATCACAATAAAAATATATAAAATATAAATTGAATTATTATTTCACAAATGTACTAAATTAAGGGGATTAATGAAATTATAAGTGTAAAATGATCAGTTTCTCTTCTTCTTCTTCTTCTTCTTCTTCTTCTTCTTCTTCTTCTTCTTCTTCTTCTTCTTCTTCTTCTACTACCTCGCTGTTTCGCTGCTCAAGCTACTGTTTTGGCTATGTTTTGCTGCTATTTTGTTGTTTAAGGGCAACCTCGCTGTTTCGCTGCTCAAGCTACTGTTTTGGCTATGTTTTGCTGCTATTTTGTTGTTTAAGGGCAGTTTGTGTCGTTAAGGTAAATGGGGAATTAACGTGAAGGGTTTGTGGCAGGCTGTGAGTGGGGAAGTTGATTTGTGGCGTGAAGATTAGTGGCTTATGTGTGCGTGTATGTGTCAAGTATGTGGGTGAGTCTTGGTCAATTTGGCTTGCGTGCGTGAGGGGAGAAGGTCTTCATGAGCTAGGTGGCTATTTGCATGAGGGTTTATTGGTTTTTCTTTGGTCGGCCAGGGCAGTTAGGGACGAGAGAGAGGAGAGGTTTTAGTTATTTTTTTTTGCTTTGTTTGTGTGAGCCGTGAGTGTCTAGTAGTTGGGAGAGTGGGAGTGTCTTGGAAAAGTGTTGTTTATATAGACAAGAGCTAGGGTTTATCCTTGCTTGACAAGGAATGGATTTGGTGCATTTAATTAGGATATGATTTAGTGTCAAACAAGGAAATCCTAAGGTTGATTGGGAGACATGATTGGTTCAAATTAGGAAGCTAATATATTTGATTTATCTTGTTTAGGCATAATATTTGTTAAGTTAGGAATACAATATTTTTAATTAGGAATAATATTTTGTTGATTGATTTTAATTAGGCATGATTTGATTTAATGTTTTATTTAATTTGGTATATTATTTAATTAATATTTTATTTAATTGGGTTGTATTTTGAGGGCTTTGGGCGAGTGGGCCAAGTGTGGTGGGCTAGGTGTTGTGTTGGTTTGGTGAGTGGGTTTGGGCCAAGGTTAAATGGTTCTGGTTTTTTTAGGCTAAAGGTGCTTTAAAACGGAGGTCCAACGAGTGAGCCTGGAGCTAAACAAGCGAATAAACTTTAACTAAATACCAATTCCTTTCCGACAACCATTTCCCGCAACTTCCTCGACTAAAAAGGTAGTGTCTCAAAAAGAGACTCATCATAGGGACTCACATGCAAAAATGCAGTGCCTACAGTCGCCCCCATTTTGATGGGACTTGTGTAATGTGTAACAGTGACAATCTTATCAAAGTTATACAATGCATTTTCACTTACCTGGCTCGCCAGCTGCCACCTGACTTGCCTGCTGCTTCGAACTGAGTTGATCTGGTGGTCCATTTTAGAACTGTGCTCCATTTTTGGAGTGCCATTTTCGGCATCTGATGTATGTGCCCCATTTTTGGAGCCCCATTTTCGACATCTGTTGTGTGTGCTCTATTTTGGAGCGCCATTTTCGGCGTCTGCTGCGTATGCTCCATTTTGGAACGCCATTTTCGGCATCTGTTATGTGTGCTCCATTTTCGAGCGCCATTTTCGGCATTTGCTATGTGTGCTCCATTTTGGAACGCCATTTTCGGCATCTATTGTGTGTGCTCCATTTTGGAACGCCATTTTCGGCATCTGTTATGTGTGCCCCATTTTGGAGCGCCATTTTCGACATTTGCTGTGTGTGCTCCATTTTGGAACGCCATTTTCGGCCTCTGTTATAGTAGCGGTCCATTTCTGAACCGTGTTGTCCGAGAATGTGGCTCATTTTTGAACCGTTACTTGATGAGGTGGTCTTTGCTGCTACAATCCTGTGAATACAAAACAAAAATTGTATGTATGTGATATATATGCATGTATGTATGGATGCATGATGGTGATGTGGACCTCGCCCCCAAACCGATACCGATGTGGGCCTCACCCCTAAACTGACACTGATGTGGGCCTCGACCCCAAACTGATACTGATATGGGCATCGCCCCCAAACCGATGCGGATGTGGGCCTCAACCCTCGGGACTCATCCCCAAACCGATACTGATATGGGCCTCGGCCCTGTGACTCATCCCCAAACTGTTACTGATGTAGGCCTCGGCCTTGGGACTCATCCCCAAATTGATACTGATGTAGGCCTCGGCCTTGGGACTCATCCCCAAACTGATGCTGACTTGGGCCTCGCCCCCAGACCGATACTAATGTAGGCCTCGCCCCAAACTGATACTGATATGGGCCTCGCCCCCAGCTGATACTGATGTGGGCCTCGCCCTCAACTGATACTGATATGGGCCTCGCCCCCAGACTAATACTAATATGGGCCTCGCCCCAAACTGATACTGATGTGGGCCTCGCCCCCAAGTGATACTGATGTGGGCCTGGCCCCCAATTGATAATGATATTGGCCTCACCCCGAGACTGATACTGATATGGGTCTTGGCCCCAGACTGATACTAATATGGGACTCACCCCCAACTGAGACTGATGTGAGCCTCACCCCAAACTGATACTGATATTGGCCTCGCCCCCGGACTGATATTGATATGGGCCTCGCCCCAACTGATACTGATGTGGGCCTCGCCCCCAATTGTTACTGATATGGGCCTCGCCCCCAGACTGATACTGATATGGGCCTCGCCCCAAACTGATACTGATATGGGCCTCGCCCACAGCTGATACTGATGTGGGCCTCACCCCTAACTGATACTGATATGGTCTTCGCCCCCAGACCGATTCTGATATGGGCCTCGCCCCAAACTGATACTGATATGGGCCTCGCCCCCAGCTGATACTGATATGGGCCTCGCCCCAAACTGATACTAATATGGACCTCGCCCCCAGCTGATACTGATGTGGGCATCCCCCAAACTGATACTAATATGGGCCTTGCCCCCAGCTGATACTGATGTGGTCCCCGCCCCCAACTGATATTGATATGGCCCTCGTCCCTATACTGATACTGATATGGGCCTCGCCCCAAACTGATACTGATGTGGGCCTCACCCCCAACTATTACTGATGTGGGCCTCGCCCCCAACTGATACCGATATGGGCCTCACCCCCAGACTGATACTTATTTGGGCCTTGGCCCCAGACTGATACTGATACGGGCCTCACCCCCAGCTGAGACTGATGTGGGCCTCACCCCAAACTGATACTGATATGGGCCTCGCCCCCAACTGATACTGATATGGGCCTCGCCCCCAGACTGATACTGATATGGGCCTCGCCCCAAACTGATACTGATGTGGGCCTCGCCCCCAACTAATACTGATATGGGCCTCGCCCCCAGACTAATACTGATATGGGCCTTGGCCCCAGACTGATACTGATATGGGCCTCACCCCCAGCTGAGACTGATGTGGGCCTCACCCCAAACTGATACTGATATGGGCCTCGCCCCCAACTGATACTGATATGGGCCTCACCCCTAGACTGATACTGATATGGGCCTCGCCCCAAACTGATACTGATATGGGCCTCGCCCCCAACTGATACTGATATTGGCCTCTCCCCAAACTGATACCGATGTGATCCTCGCCCCCAAGTGATACTGATGTGTGTCTGGCCCCCAATTGATACTGATATTGGCCTCGCCCCCAGACTGATACTGATATGGGCCTTGGCCCCAGACTGATACTGATATGGGACTCACCCCCAGCTGAGACTGATGTGGGCCTCACCCCAAACTAATATTGATATTGGCCTCGCCCCCAGACTGATATTGATATGGGCCTCGCCCCCAACTGATACTGATGTGGGACTCGCCCCCAACTGTTACTGATATGGGCCTCGCCCCCAGACTGATACTGATATGGGCCTCGCCCCAAACTGATACTGATATGGGCCTCGCCCCCAGCTGATACTGATGTGGGCCTCACCCCCAACTGATACTGATATGGTCTTCGCCCCCAGACCGATACTGATATGGTCTTCGCCCCCAGACCGATACTGATATGGGCCTCGCCCCCCAGCTGATACTGATATGGGCCTCGCCACAAACTGATACTAATATGGACCTCGCCCCCAGCTAATACGGATGTGGGCATCCCCCAAACTGATACTAATATGGGCCTTGCCCCCAGCTGATACTGATGTGGGCCCCGCCCCCAACTGATATTGATATGGGCCTCGCCCCCAGACTGATACTGATATGGGCCTCGCCCCAAACTGATACTGATATGGGCCTCGCCCCAAACTGATACTGATGTGGGCCTGGCCCCCAACTATTACTGATGTGGGCCTCGCCCCCAACTAATACTGATATGGGCCTCGCCCCCAGACTGATACTGATATGGGCCTCACCCCCAGCTGAGACTGATGTGGGCCTCACCCCAAACTGATACTGATATGGGCCTCGCCCCCAACTGATACTGATATAGGCCTCGCCCCCAAACTGATACTGATATGGGCCTCGCCCCAAACTGATACTGATGTGGGCCTCGCCCCCAACTGATACTGATATGGGCCTCGCCCCCAGACTGATACTGATATGGGCCTTGGCCCCAGACTGATACTGATATGGGCCTCACCCCCAGCTGAGACTGATGTGGGCCTCACCCCAAACTGATACTGATATGGGCCTCGCCCCCAACTGATACTAATATGGGCCTCGCCCCCAGACTGATACTGATATGGGCCTCGCCCCAAACTGATACTGATATGGGCCTCGCCCCCAACTGATACTGATGTGGGCCTCGCCCCCAACTGATACTGATATGGGCCTCGCCCCCAGACTGATACTGATATAGGCCTCGCCCCCAACTGATACTGATGTGGGCCTCGCCCCCAACTGATACTGATATGGGCCTCGCCCCCAGACTGATACTGATATAGGCCTCGCCCCAAACTGATACTGATATGGGCCTCGCCCCAGCTGATATTGATATGGGCCGCGCCTCAAACTGATACTAATATGGGCCTCGCCCCAGCTGATACTAATGTGGGCCTCGCCCCCACTGATACTGATATGGGCCTCGTCCCCAGACTGATACTGATATGGGCCTCTCCCCTGTGATTCATTCTTGAAGACCGCTGACATTTTACTGTTGCTGCTTCTGGTTGGCTTGCATTTGACGCTTTCTCTTTTTCTCCTTTGAAAACTTTTATTACAAAACTGAACAAACACAAAAAGGATACAAATATGTTACGTGTATGCATGCATGCATGATTGAGTTTCCTATCCCGTTGGTTAGGTCTTCTGCCGGTACTCTTGGTTGCTGCTCGATCTTTTGACAAGTCTGCCTTCTTCCCTAACCAATGGGTATTTATGATGGCTTTCAAGACAAAAGGGGGTTAACATAGTGCATGTATGCATGAGGTGCATGTGATGCATGAGATGCATGCGATACAAGAAATATATCAACTCATTAAAATTTTGCTCACAAATCGGCCCATCATCATTTTAGAAGCTCTTGGGCTAACTGTCATAGGAGTGAACACGTCCCAGTTTAAATGACCCAACAAGTTCACATCTCATGGCAAGAAGTCCAACCGTATCCAAATGATAATGTTCCTAAACACAAACATATAATGGCCCATTGGCGTTTTAGAAGCTTTTGGGCCAATTATCATAAGATATATTCTTGTCCCAGTTTAAATGGCCCAACAAGCCCATACCTCATGACAAAAGGTCCGAATGGATCCAAACAACCATGTTCCCAAACACAAGCACAAGTAGATAATTCTTATTAGTTTTATGGAGGCAAATTGCTTCCTTAGCTGCTTCATAAGCTGCTACATATTCAGCCTCCATGGTGGAGTCAACAATATAAGATTGCTTTATGTTCCTCCATACTATAGCCCCACTACCTAGGGTGAACACTAATCTAGATATTTATTTCCTAGAATTGACATCCGTCTGAAAATCAGAGTCAGTATATCCTCTCAAGATCATATCCTGATTAGAATATACAAGCATATAATTTCTCTTTCTCCTAAGATACTTGAGAATATGTTTCACCGCCACCCAATGATCTAATCCTGGGATGGATTGAAACCTACTGATTACTCCCACTGTAAAACAGATGTCTGGTCTTGTGCATAACATAGCATACATAAGACTTCTAACTACTGAAGCATATAGAATATGTCTCATCTCCTTAATTGCTTGAGGTGTCTTAGGAGACTGTTCCTTAGACAAATGAATTCCATGTCTGAAAGGTAAATTACCTTTCTTGGAATTCTGCATACCAAATCGCACAAGAATCTTGTCGATATAGGTTGCTTGAGATATTTCTAACAGTCGTTTCTTGCGATCCCGAATGATCTGGATCCCAAGACTTGCTTCTCCCAAATATTTCATTTAGAATTGGTTAGCTAGCCATATTTTCACATCCGATAATATATTTACATCATTCCCAATGAGTAAAATCTCATCGACGTATAACACAAGGAAAACCACCATACCGTCAATGATGGCTTGTATACACAAGGCTCATCGTTGTTCTGCTCAAAGTTATAAGATTTGATCGTAATATCAAACCTTATGTTCCAAGATCTAGGCGCTTGATTAAGCCCATAGATGGACCTTTGCAACTTGCAAACTTTTGGCTCTTGAGTTTGGGTTATGAACCCCTCTGGTTGTACATATAGATACTCTCATCAAAATTACCATTCAAGAATACAGTTTTGACGTCCATTTGCCAAATCTCATAGTCATAATATGCGGTAATGGAAAAAAGAATCCCGATGGATTTAAGCATGGCTACTGGCGAGAAAGTCTATTTATAGTCAACCCCATCTTTTTGGGTATAACCATTTGCCACTAGCCTAGCCTTGAAAGTATGTACTTTCCCATCTATTCATTTTTTTCTCTTACAGATCCACTTACAACCTATGGATTTTACTCTATCAGGTTGGTCTACAAGTTCCCAGATTGAGTTAGAGTACATAGACTCCATCTCAAGGTTCATGTCTTTGAGCTATTCCTCTTTATCAGTATCATCTATTGCACTACGATAGGTTAATGGATCATCTATTCCATCACAAGATGCAACAACTTGCACCTCTCCATTTCTTATATAGCGTTCAGGTTGTCTTACAATCCTCCCACTACGTCTAGGTGGTGTGGTATCCTGATAAACTAGCATCTGAATTTCAGTTGTTGAAGGTGCTATGTCTATGTCAACAGTTGACAATGGTTTACTGGTCGTACCATCAAGTAACTCCTCAAGTACCACTTTACTTCGAGGTTTAAAATATCTCATATAATCCTCTTCAAGAAATGTAGCATTTTTCGACACAAATACTTTATTATCTTCTGGACTATAAAAGAATCCACCCCTAGTTTCCTTAGGATAGCCTACAAATAGACACGCATGTGAACGTGGTTCCAACTTAATAGTCTTATTCTTTAGCACATGTGCTGGACACCCCCATATGCTAATATGTCGCAAACTAGCTTTATGACCATCCCACAACTCCAAGGGAGTCTTAAGAACAAACTTACAAGGAACTACATTCAGGATATACATTGTTGTTTCCAATGCATACCCCTAGAATGAACTAGGTAGAATGTTATAACTAAACATTGATCTCATCATGTCTAGTATGGTTTGATTTCTCCTTTTTGCAACACCATTTTATTGTGGTATTCCAAGTGCGGTGAGCTGTGAAATAATTCCATGCTCAACTAAGAATTCCTCGAAATCTCTATCAAGGTATTCACCTTCATGATCTGATCGTAGAATTTTGATACTTTTACCTAACTGTTTCTCAACCTCAGCACGATATTCTTTCAACTTTTCAAATGTATCTGACTTATGTTGCATTAGGTAAACATACCCATATCTTGAATAATCATCAATGAAAGTGACGAAGTATTCATAACCATCTCGGGCCTTTACAATCATCGATCTGCAAACGTCCGTATGTATTAGCTTAAGCGGTTCTTTGGCTCTTTTTCTTTTTCCAGTAAAAGATCTCTTAGTCATTTTTCCGTCTAAATAGGATTCGCAGACAGGTAAAGTATCGAGTTTTAACTGATTTAAAACTCCGTTCTTAATTAGTCTATCTGTCCGGTCAAGGTTAATGTGACCAAGTCTAAGGTGCCAAAGATATATGTCATCTTGAGAAATCTTTTTCCATTTAGTTTTAGATCTTTCAATCTTAAACATTTCAGTATTAAACAGTGATTCATGCATTAACGGCCTTAATACATATAGATTACTCTCAGATTTTCCTTTGCATATTTTTAATCAATTTCTATTAATAATAACTAATTTATTATCAAATGAAATAGAAAAATCATGTTCCATTAGTTTTGTTACAGAAATCAAATTCCTACGAAAACCAGGAATACAAAACACATCATTTAAACACAAATAACTATTATTAAAGTTTAATCTGGAAACTCCCACTACTCTGGCTGAAACAGCATCCCATGTCCCAACTCTCATGGTAAAGCTACCTTCAGCAAAGTCCCTCCATGAGTCAAGTAGCTGCAAAGAACTACAAACATGGTTAGTGACACCAGAATCAACAATCCAAGCGGATTTATCATCCTCCACTAAAAGAGACTCAATGACAAGTAAATCGAATTTACCTGAGTTTTTCTTCTCTTTAAGCTCAGCAAGGTATTTCAGACAATTCCTTTTCCAATGCCCTTGTTGTTCACAATGGAAACATTTTCCTTTGGCATTGGTTCCTTAGAGCCTTTGTTTTTATCCCTTTTCATTGGTTTTACCTTTGTCTTCCAATTTCCTTTCTTCTTCTTCTTTGCAGATTTAGAAGATTTGGCAACATTTCCATCGACATTGGACCTAGAATTACCATTCATAATGGACTCATAATTGGGGATTTCATTGAGCAGTTGTGTCAACATAAAAGTCAATTTGTTCATAGAACAATTGCTTTTAAACTGTAGGAAACTCTTCGGAAGTATTTCCATGATCATTGTCACCTAGCTTTGCACATTGATACGTGCACCATGAGTTTCAGCCATATTAAGATGAGACATCATCCTTAACACATGGTCTCGGACTGATGTACATTCTTTCATCCTCGCGGTCAATACAGAGGCAATAGCCTCATGTTGAGCCCGATCCGAAGGCTGCTCAAACATGTTCTGTAATGACTGCATAATCAATGATGATGTCGCCATACACTTATGCTGTGCAAAAAGAACCTCAGACATGAATGCTATCATATAGCTATGGGCTTTTTCATCGGCTTTAATCCAATTGTTATAGGCATTACATGCAGCTCGGCCAGCATTAGGTGCTGGCTTAGGAGGACATTCCTCCATTAGGACAAACTTAAGGTCTTCGCAAACCAAGATAGCATTCATGTCACTTTTCCATTTAACATAATTATCCCTAGTTAATTTTTCTTGTTGTTTGAGAATTAAGATAATTGCAGATGTCATGGCTGAAAAATAATAAACGCATATTCAATCATTCATTCATCGCATATTTGAATTGTCAAATATTTAGGCATAAATTAAACATGATGAATGATCAATGAATTAGAAACCTAAAAGAATTACTATTCCACAGTTATCTATCATCCCAAAAATAAGTGTCGCCGTAGGGTAGGTCAAGTATTCGCATGATAGATTGAGACATTCTCAAGTGATTAATATATGTGAAAGAACTCTTATTCCTATATTAATCAACTACCGTCATTTTGATCAATGAAGCTTTGATTAATAACTTAATCATTCCTTTGTGAGTGTGACCCATTATTTCAGAATCCTTGGACTTAACTAGTGAAGTGCCACAGTAGGGTAGGTCAAATCACCAAATACATCTAGAGTCCATATCCTCTCGGAATCCAAACCTGATATTGACCTAATAAGGACACCATACATAGGGGACAGGAACAAAGCTGCTTCGAGGCACCTATTGAATCTCACATTTTTGGATAACAATAGAGATCGCGGGATATATTGTATAAATACACCTCTCCCACTCACTATTTTGAAGTGTAAGGTTTCTATCTCACTAGTTTCTAATGTATTAAGATTATGATTGGCTAAAAATATATCTTTATTAATACTAGTGGATTATTAGTGATCTAACCAATTTTAACTCTTCAAATTTTATTCACTAATCACGATTAGTCTCTACTAACTAATTAACTTAATTAAACTAATTTAATCAAGTTTGCTTAAGTGATCTAATCCATTTTAACTTTTAAAATATTAGTCCACTTATAGGTACTAAAATTTAGAATTCAACGAACGAACCAAATGTCATTAAACCATTTAATTGATAAAATGACATTATTTATTCCAAAGGTACGTGGTATTGTATCCCGAATGCAGACCAAATTACTGTCCATTCGGAATCGGCTATGGAATTTACGTCCGGGTTTCCATCCGATATACCAAGGAAAATAATGTACTCATAAGGTCCATTTGTATTTAAACTTGAATTCGCAATTTTTAAACCTTTAAACCAATTAATCTTATTAATTCGTTTACATGCATCTTATATTCTTATTTAACTTTTAAATTTACATAAAATCATATTTTATGACTAAAATATCATGCATGTCTACATGTTATTGTTAGGGTTGGTGCTCGGAGTGCCAATCCGAATCGTATTTATGTCTGATTCATAAATACAAGCGATTCAATTTTCCATAATATTACTAATTTAGATGGTAGCACCCTTGTCTTTTATACGCCTATTCGATCTAATTGCGATTAGATATCTGATTACGATTAGATCGAAACTGAATCTGGTTCAGTGATACGTGTATATTAGACAAAGACCATAGGATTTATAGTATAGTGCGCAGTTATGACGTAGTTTGTAATTAACATTGGGAAGTGCACTATTAGTTGTATATCCTTAAATAAAGTTCCTGGTCAAGATTTACTAACACGGGTCGGTTAGTAAAATCCGCTGAGACTAGTACATGTCGTATATCGTGACTTGGTCCGATGGTTTATCCTAGTGAACCATGAGTCTCGGGAGACTCGTATAGACATGTAGGTGTTTATTTGATAAGACACTGAACGACTCACAAAAGGTTTCCTAATATATGGTACACCAAGATCAATAGGAACCTTCTCGAGTTGAGCGAGCATAGTGGTCCTTTGACTTGAGATACCACTGTGGATATATGAGCTATCATCCACACTTTGATGGCAGTCACGTTAACGATCTAGTCATGATCAGACCTCTGCCTATCGTTGGGTGTGGACTGATGCTCATGATATCATGGGCGTATCAAGATAGGATCCGTCAGTCCTGTGTACATGGCATAGGCATCCAGCACGTGTTTACGATCTAGTAAATTCATGGCCGTGGTATAATATCGGAAACCAGTTCCAAGTGTTATTTCAAGATCGTAAATTGAAATTTGACTGTATTATACCGAACAGATTTGACGTTCTCATCTATATCTCAGGTATAATACGGATGGCCTATGACGGATGGATTATACGTATGCTATGACCTCGGTTTGTATAGTTTATCGAGATTATATGTGGTCGTCATAATCCATGAGTGGGTGGATTATGGACACGGAATTGGATTTCGTGATGGATAAACCTAAACTTAGGGAGTCCCGCAATATGAATTGTACTCATTGAGCACTTGGGCAACTCGATATGAATAATACAGATTATTCATAATACATAACCGGATTAAATGAGTTAATTCAGATCGTTTAATCGTTAAACGATAACACATGCAATTAGAGGATTTTGTCCTATAATAATTATTGTGTGTTTGTATTTGATACGTAATACGATTAGATACACATTAATTATTCGTCAAATCAGATTTTGACACATGCCATTAAATATTTGTATTTTTTATTTAATGTAAATAAAATACATATATATATAATAATAATTAATTGATTAAATTTTTCATAATTGTTATGAAAAATATTTAATTATTATTAGTTACACTTGTCATTAAATTAAAGGTTAAAGTGTCAAATTTGATTTGTCACTACTTTAACTTTATATTTAATTTATTTTAATAATTGTCATTTGTGATAATTGTTATCAAACTTGTTTATTATTAATTGGAACATTTGGCATGCCTTTTATTACACTTTTATTTGTCCAATTATGATTTACTAAAATAAAGTGCAAATAAAATATTTATTTGATTAATTTTTAAAGGATAAAAATGCCCTTAATCCTTGCTATAGTCGGTCATCTCCTCTTGTTTTTAAAGTGAATTTTTTCATTTACTTCCTTTGAACAACAGCAGCCGAAACCCCTAAAAGCATATATCTTAAGTTTTGTTTGATCAAAACCAAGGAGAAAACAAAGGAAAACTCAAAGAAAATGCTAGGAAATTGAAGATTAAAGGTAATCCTAAATTTTCTTGAGCTTGAAAATTTGTTTCTTATTTTATTGAGTTATTAATATGATTCTAGGGTTCCTTTGTTTCTTTAATTTGGGGCTTTTGGTTGTGGTGAATGGAGATGGAAGATTAGGCATGTGTGAAGTAGATATTGGGTGGAATTAATGTAATTTGCATCCAATTTGTTCAATTATTGAAGTGTTGATATTCTAGAGTTATTGATCCACTCTAAATAGCCTAGAATTGTTCTAGAGTTCTTCATTTTTGGTGAATTTGGATTGGTGTTTGATTAATTTGATTAATCTCGGATAAAATTGGATTAAAGCATGAAAATTTGGTTAATTTACCTTATGGATCAGATCTGGAATTTTCAATATATATTGATGTATTTGATGTTAAATTAATGTTATGGATGCATTTTGGGAGTTGGCAAAATTGCCGGAAATTGTTTCCGACTTGAAATAAGCGAAAACGGCCAAAAACGGCGTTACCGGGTGGATTTTGAGCCAACCGGATGACGGCTGCCCAAACAGTGAATTTGTCACTATTCAGGCAGCCCATGAACTACCCTGACACTATTGGAGCTGACCTGGTTAGTTTCCATAAGTTTCGGGTAGTTGGTTCGGTCAAAAATATGTTTTAGGCCATTTTACGAAAAAAATGTTTTTGTAAAAGTTTCGCGAAGATTCAACTGTGTTTATGTCAATATTTGATATTGAATAAATAGTTTTAGGTGAAATATGAATAAATTATTCATATTAGATATTGAACAATTTATTTGGTATTTTGAAAAGGTTTTAAAATATGATTTCGCCCGACCTGCGCTTTTTCAGCGCCTCATCACCCAAAACCCAAACAAAAATGGTATCAGAACGGGTCTGATGCTTCATCCATTACATTATCCATGCTTGATATTTGATATTTAATCCAATTTTAATGTTCGCACATGCTAGGAATCTAGATATGTTTCTTTACTTTTCAGTTCTACGTTAACGGAAAATATAACGGAAATTTAATAGTTAAATTGTGTTATGTTTTCTAAAGTAGAATTGAAATGTTTAGAAAATGATTTAGATTAATTTTCTGCATTTGATGTAGAGTGTAGCTTCCATAGGAAAATCCCTGCTTAGAAATATGGCCGTAAATTAACGTGTATTGGATACATGTTTCTTGGTCCGTCTTGTTAATACGGTTTATGGGTAACTTTCTATGGCTGCATCCAAGATCGTGCCAAACCAGTGAGGGTGTAGTTGATAGAATTTTATCCATACCTGTTGTATATTGATACTAGACAAATTCAAGTGAAAGTGGAAATCCTGAACGTGCCAAAACTGTCAGGACTACATCGGTAGCTTGAGTTTGTCATTGGCAAGTGTAGCCTTGATACGCCTCCCTGTGAACGTGCCAAAGTTGTCACAGCGAGAAACGGTCAGGACCAAAACCAGGAGTCACTGGTGAGTGATTGACAAAGGGTTGTCTACCTAATGAATATACGTAGGCGAGATCGTGCCAAAGCTTTGAGTCGAAATATATTCATGGGATCCTACTCTCACTATGGAATTCGATTTAATTATTGAATTCCCGTTGTCCGTTGGGGATTACGGTATTACATAAATTAGTGGGAGACACTGCTGGGTTTAAAATCCATAACTTAAGCAGTGCGTAATATTTTATGAAATTTACTGCTTTCGTTTTCCTTTATTCTATATTATTTATAGTTTTAAGCTTCTAATTCATTGCATAGCTTATTACTTGAATTAGTTTTCTGACTTTACTTATGGTTGCGTAGTTCTAGAATAGGTTCCAGAAAGACAGTAGATATTATCTCGAGATTGCTAGATTAGTTGAAACCATCGGGAACTGTTGTTCGATTTTCTTTTGAAAATCAAGATGGTTTTTGACTTAGTTACTAAATCACGATAGGTAATCTAAATAGATATCTGCTTTAGGATATTTTTCTAGTTAGAATTTTTTCTTATGCAGTAAGAATTGACTTGAATAGTTCATGTCTCGAGATTCTTGACTGGCATTAAGAAAACCCCTTTAGTATTTGTTTATCTTTTAATGACGTTTCTTAGCTTTAGTGACTTTTAGAAGTCACGTGTCTGACACAGTTTGTTAATCGATCATTTGCAACTATTGTGAATAATTGAATGTAAATTATAAAGCTTAAGAAAGAGAGATACATATAGTTGTGTATAGAGATTCTCGCAATACGACGACTGTAGGTATTAGATACATGATCTCCCGTCTAGTTAATTAAAATAATGTTTAATGAATGTTTTGATATTTGATTTCAGAACTTGTGACTATTGGATAGTTACTTGTTCTGTATAAACAGTTCCTACATATTTTAATATGACTAGTAGTGTCATTAATGAAAAGATAAACATTAAGAAAATGTTCGGTTAAATAAATAACTTAGGACTGTGCATTATGAGATTTTATCATAAAAGCATTAGATGTTTATTCCTTATGGTAAATGATGGTCTGATACGAGTTCACATCATATATCCTTATCTGTTTAATGAATATTGTATTCAGGAAGTGATTAAATCTCATTTAACCGATGATTGTCATTGGACCACAGATTTATTAAACTAATGCTTTGGAAGTATGTAGTTTGATGAATTGGAAATTTCCTTAGATAGTTTTTTTTTTTTTTTGCTTCGTAACTCAGTTGATGAATTATTATGACTTTGTTAGGGATATGCCCTATACCCAACTTGTGGACGGGCTATATATACATGTTTTTGTAATATTTTCATTAATTAATAAAATGGCAATTTTTATCATCAAACACTGTAATAAAGCCATTGGAGTAATAAGATGATGGCTTCCACGCCTTATGAGAATCATTACTCTTAAACGTTCCTAGTCATAGTTTTGTGAATAATCTGGGCGTTCACAAAGCGGAGAGACTAGCATTATGATATGATCCACCCTTAAGTGGGGAAGCCGATCTCATAGGCTACTAGCGGAGATCCGTCCGCTTGGTGTATCACATGGATGCATGAGTTGCTCGTGTCCATCGAACTGACCGCCG
Source organism: Zanthoxylum bungeanum (assembly GCA_019454045.1). Taxonomy (NCBI): domain Eukaryota; kingdom Viridiplantae; phylum Streptophyta; class Magnoliopsida; order Sapindales; family Rutaceae; genus Zanthoxylum; species Zanthoxylum bungeanum. Next base: position 23,392 of record SKCR01045234.1, on the reverse strand, counting down.
AAATTTTTCACATGGAGTGTTTATCTCATGTGTCAATGAGAACATTCATGTATTGATTGTATGACTAGTCCTTAGACTTGAGGTCTTTATAATCTTATGTGTGGATCAAATAACTTTGACATTCTCCTTCCCCGGTTCAAAAAGATCCGGTCATAAGGGTATGACTGGGTCATTTGTTGAAACACATGAAGTTTGTAAAGATACAACAGAGAATCGCCACTCTCTCGGAAAATATTTTCTTACAAGAGTAGTATTACAGTTCGCGGGTTGATATGTGTGATCAGTGCTTGAGACTGTGGCCACAGTGGAAGAATCATGTGAGATTCTTGGGTTAGCACGATTCATGACACTATCAACATCATACATTTAACTATATGGGTAGATACTTTCCGTACCCTAGGTCAAATAGTGGGGATACAGTGAGACGATGGACCGTACCATATGTAAATCGCATACATAATGGGTATATATCTTTCCTTCTCATTTGGGGGCATTGGCATGTTGCTAGATGTCAACCTTGATCATTGAAATTGAACGACCATCTAATCGGAGGATACTTTATGTTCGATTAAATTATCACGATTCATGTCATGTCCAACTTGAGGGGAACCCAAAAGGTCACACACAACAAAGTTGAAATCAATGGTTAACAGTGCACAATACAAATTTAACAGCATATATGATTGTTGGAAGAATTGTTCATAAATGGTTCAATGTGTTTAATTATTGAACGGATCATTTATGAGGTTTCATAGTGGCTTAGGGATTGGTGAATGACGATAGGGGTACTTTGGGAATTGGAATAAATAAATAAATAAATAAAAAAAGGGGCGCAGATGCGCATCTTCCCCTTTTTTATTATTATTTTATTTATTTGTTATTTATTTTGAATTCCAATTCGGCCCAAACTCTTATTATGGTTTTATAATCTCATTAAACCAATAAATTAAGATCCAATGGCTAAGATTAAATTAGCATTTATCCCACATCGGATTCTTAATTAATTTTGTTGTCTTTGGAGCATCTATATAAACCCAAAGAATTCTTTACAAATTTTTACACTAAAAACATTTCATATCTTGGGTTTATATAAGTGAGAACTCTAAAGTTTAAAGAGTAACCACTGATTTTGAGGATCCTTAAGTCTAATTGACTAGAGGAACCTCAAGTTAAAAGTTTTGAGGTATTTGCCTAGGCTAGCACCAAGGGCAAAATACATGTGCACTCAAGGCGTAGTCTTGCCGTTGAGTTTTGGCCTTGGTGTGTGCACCTTTGGAGGCCACACACTTTGGGTGGCTCTTTGGAACGTGGAAGAGATTGCTGATTTCGAGAAAATCTTGTAGATTGGAAGGTGGACTGGAGGAGTCTTCGGTTCAAGTAAGTCCTTTTCTTTCTTTATTTTAATTAGAGTTCTTATTATAGTTAGCATGTTTAGGTTTATGTTCTTTGCATGTTTTTATGAGTTTTTATGCTTAGAATATATATAGTAACATGCCTAGGCTTTAGAATAATCAAAACAAATGGATCTTGGGCATAGGGATAGCGGCATCATAATAATTTTTCTTAATTTTCCGCTGCGCACTCGCGGCCGCTTCCCAACAGTGGTATCAGAGTGCCGTTTTTGTTTTGATTAGTTCTCTCTCATTTGAACTCGAAATTGGGTGTGTAAAAGCTCGTTGGAAAGCTAACATCGTGAAATTAAATTTAGGCACAAGTTTTACATGATTTGGTTATATTTGAATTGTGAAATTCCATTTAAAGTTCACGCATCTGTAAAAAAACATGAATAGTAATGTGAATAGTAAAATTATTTGAATAAAATAAAATGCAATATCATAATTAAATATGAATCAAAGTTATTTAATGCCTAAAATAATTCCAACATATTAAAACTCATATGCTTAATGATTTTATGGATGATTAGAATTGGCATGATTATTTTAGGGTGCAAGTATCTAGAGACTTTCTAAGGAAATAGATAGTGTATTGCTTATCCCTTAGCTAAGTAATTATTCCGTGATAAACTTAGAGATTTAATACATTTAAGGCTAATAAATATAAATCACTTGTTTATAATAAAAGACATTATAAAAGATACAAGTGAGGTGGGACCAAGGCGTTAATAAAAGTTTCCAAACTAAAGTTAATTTAACCAAAGGTATTACTAGAGTTAGATAATGATTTGGTGTCTTCCTTCACTCACTACCTTTTTATAGCCAAAAGGAAAAGCTGTGAAGACATCTAGATAATCATTTACTCAAAGCTTACCTTAAAGCATATTTAAAGTGTTGGACTAATTTGGAGGATCTATTGTTTATTCCTGTCACCAAGGCAATAAGAGCCTAAGAGGTAAGGGTATTTAAGAGAGTTCGCTTCACCCTCCCTCTGGGGAATTTTCAATAGAGGAATCCATTTGACAGCTATTCACTAAAACTTGCTAAAATCCTCAATAATAATTTAAGTTTAAAATTTGCCTGCCATTGTAAAGTATATACCCAAAGGGCTTAAACCGTATTGGCAGGACTAGGCTTTACCAGACTGACCAATACCAATTTATCCCTAAATCATACTATTGACAATGGTTTGACTATTCTGAGTCATAAGACGTAACGACCCTTAGGCGTGGTCTTATAACTTAGTGGCAAAGATTGGGTGTCCACAAGGACTAGCATAAGTTATGACATGTTTGATTGCCCAACCCAATGATCAAGGAATTGTGATTTATATCATAAATTTGTTGAGAACCTACCTAATTATCATATTTTATAACGCCCGGCCCTAATCGGAGTTATGAAATGATGATAATGGGATCCTTGCCCACAAGAAATCCATCATATTGGGGTTGATGCGATTTGCTTAAAATTTTAAAACAATTGAGTGGGGGCAACTTCATAATATTAAAAGCCCATGTTATTATGAAAAATTAATGAAAACATATTCCTAATTTTAACATTCTCTCTTAACAGTTGGGTTAAAATATTTCACAAACATTCAAATAGCAATCAGAGAATCACTTTGTTCCATCCTTGATGAGCATAAGCTCAAATGGGACAACTACAATGACTGGTTTTAAAACCTTAAAATTATCTTACGACAAGAAAAGATTTCTATGTTCTTGAAAGACCATTTCCCCCCGAACCTGCAGAAGATGCTGACCAAAATACATTTGATGCTTGGAAGAAACACGTCGATGATGATGAGCAAGTAGTTTGCATAATGCTTGGCTCTATGTCAGACGAACTTCAGAAAGCTCACGAAGATATGGATGCTCAAACCATCATCTTTCACTTGAAGGAGTTGTATGCAACTTCCATTCATACCGTGAGATTCCAAGTGTCATGTGCCTTATTCCAAACAAGGTATAATGAAGGATATGTTAATGGACATGTGCTTAAGATGATTGGCCACATTGAAAAATTGGCCAACCTCGGGTTCATCATGGATCATAAGATAGGTCACGATCTAATTCTTCAGTCCTTACTAAAAGATTTATCTAACTTTATTATGCAGTTTCATATGTCTGATAAAGAAGCTACTTTAGCAGAATTGCACAATCTGATAAAGCAAGCAGAGAATGACTTGAAACCTGAGCTTAAAACCTCCGTCATGCTTACAAGTACAGACCTGAAGCCACGAGGCCCAAAAAAAATAAGGGCAAGGCCAAGGATGAATGTTCTATTTATTTCAATGAAATAAAATATGGAGATGGTATTTTGAATAATGGTATCTATGTCTTACAAACTAACAAAAGATATTCAACCTCTAATATATACAACGTTAACTCAAATAATCTCAATGAATCACTTCTATGGCACAGTTGCTTAGGTCATATCAATGAAACAAGATTAACTAAGCTGTATAAGGATGGGTATTTCAGACCCTTCAAATATGAACCTTATGGAACTTGTGAGTCTTGTTTACTTAGTAAAATGACCAAATTACCCTTCAAAATGGGTATGTGTACCTTATGCGGTACAAATCTGAAGCCTTTGAGAAATTAAAAGACTTCAAAGCTGAAGTAGAAAACCAGCTTAATAAAAGTATTAAGTCACTAAGGTCTGACCGAGGTGGTGAATACTTAAGCGGTGAATTTCAAGATTACTTGAGAGAAAATGACATTATTTCACAATGGACTCCTCCGGGAACTCCACAACATAATGGGGTCTCCGAAAGGAGAAATCAGACATTATTAGATATAGTCCGATCAATGATGCCAGGCACGGATCTACCGCTTTCATTTTGGGGTCTTGCTTTAGAAACTGCAACACTACTACTAAACCAAGTTCCTTCCAAGACTGTTAGTCAAACACCATATGAGTTATGGTCTGGGAAACGTCCTAGTCTTAGTTATCTAAGAGTTTGGGGATGTGACGCATATGTTAAGCTCACACAAACTAAAAAATTGGATGATATGGCAGTTAAATGTAAGTTTGTAGGATATGCCTTGAACTCAAGAGCATACGTGTTCTACGTCCCAAATGAACAAAGAACATTTGTCTCACGAAATGCTAAATTTCTAGAGAATGAATTCCTTCTCAAGAAATATAGTGGGAGTATACTTGACCTCGATGAGGTACGAGAAGAACAAACTAACATATAACTAAACCTCAGGCCCCTCAAAAGAGCAGCGACAGAACAACCACAAGGTTATGAACTTAGAAGGTCTAGTAGGGAAAGATATGAGCCTGAAAGAAATGGTTTCCATATTGATGAGGAACATTATCAGGTCATTGATAATGATGATCCCACCAGTTATGATGAAGCAATGCGTGACATTGATTTAGTCAAGTGGCTTGAGGCCATGAAATCCAAAATAGACTATATGTATCATAATCAAGTCTGTGACTTGGTGGATGCACCTGAAGGGATAAAACCCATAGGCTGCAAGTGGATTTACAAGTGTAAAACTGATGCAGAAGGCAACATCCAAACCTATAAGGCTAGGTTGGTGGCGAAAGGTTATAGACAAATCCAAGGAATTGAATATGACGGAACCTTCTCGCTTGTTGCAATGATAAAATCCATTCAAATTTTACTGGCACTAGCCGCACAGTTTGATTATGAGATTTGGCAGATGGATGTCAAAACAGCTTTCCTTAATGGGAACCTCGTAGAGGAAGTTTATATGACACAATCTGAGGGGTTTGCATCTAAGGATGATCATAATAAAGTATGCAAGCTTAAACGATCCATTTATGGACTCAAGCAAGCCTTCAGAAGTTGGAATATACGATTTGATGAGACAATCAAAGAATTTGATTTCATCAAAAATGTAGACGAGCCTTGTGTTTACAGGAAAAGTAGTGGGAGTATTGTTGTATTTCTTGTATTATATGTCGATGACATATTAATCATTAGGAATGATATTCCCATGATGCAAGCCACCAAGAAATAGTTATCTCAGAATTTCTCCATAAAATATTTGGGAGAAGCAGCCTACATCCTCTGCATTAAGACCTACTGTAATAGATCTAAGAGGTTTTTAGGACTTTCTCAATCTACATACATAGATAAAGTTTTGAAAAGATTCAAAATGGAAGATTCCAAAAGAGGTAATTTACCTACTTGTCATGGAATCAAATTATCTAAAGAGCAATGTCCACATACTCCTTCAGATAGAGAGCGTATAAATATGATCCCTTATGCTTCAGTAATAGGATCAATCATATACGCCATGCTATGTACAAGACCTAATGTCTCTTATGCTCTTAGCATAACGAGCAGGTACCAGGCAAATCCTGGTGAGCAAAACTGGTCAGCTGTCAAAAAATCCTCAAGTATCTTAGAAGAACTAAGGATGTGTTTTTGACATACGGAGATTGTTCTGAGATGAAAGTCATTGGTTACTGTGATGCGAGCTTTCAGGCTGATAGGGATGACAGCAGATCGCAAACAGGATATCTGTTTACTTTGAATGGCGGTGCTGTCAGTTGGAAAAGCTCAAAGCAGTCAACTACAGCGGACTCCACCACTAAAGCCAAGTATATTGCAGCATCTAAGGCAGCTAAAGAAGCAGTCTGGATAAAGAAGTTCATCACGAAGCTGGAAGTGTTTCCCGCGATAAAGAATGGTGTCACGATGTATTGTGACAACACAGGCACCATTGCTCAATCAAAGGAACCAAGGTCCCACCAGAAATCCAAGCATGTACTCAGGCGATTTCATCTCATCAGGGAGATTGTTGAGAGAAAAGAAGTTATTATAGAGAAAATACCCATAGAAGATAATCTTGCAGATTCTTAGACTTGAGGTCTTTACAATCATATGTGTGGATCAAATAAATTTGACATTCTCCTTCCCTGGTTCAAAAAGATCCGGTTATAAGGCTATGATTGGGTCATTTGTTAAAACACATGAAGTTTGTAAAGATACAACAGAGAATCGCCACTTTTTCGGATAATATTTTCTTACAAGAGTAATATTCCAGTTCGCGGGTTGATATGTGTGATCAGTGCTTGAGACTGTGGCCGCAGCGGAAGAATAATGTGAGATTCTTGGGTTAGCACGATTCATGACACTATCAACATCATACATTTGACTATATGGGTAGACACTTTCCGTACCCTAGGTCAAACGGTGGGGATACAGTGAGACGATGGACCGTATCATATGTAAATCGCATACAAAATGAGTATATGTCTTTCCTTCTCATTTGGGGGCCTTGGAATGTTGCTAGATGTCAACTTTGGTCATTGAAATCGAACGACCATCTGATCGGAGGATAATTTATGTTCGATTAAATTATCACGATTCATTTCATGTCTAACTTGAGAGGAACCCAAAAGGTCACACACAACAAAGTTGAAATCAATGGTTAACAGTGCACAGTACAAATTTAACAGCATATATGATTGATGTAGGAATTGTTCATAAATGGTTCAATGTGTTTAATTATTGAACAGATCATTTATGAGGTTCCATAGTGGCTTAGGGATTGGTGAATGACGATAAGGGCACTTTGGGAATTGGAAAAATAAATAAATAAATAAAAGGGGCGCAGATGCGTCTCCTCCCCTTTTTTATTATTATTTTATTTATTTTGAATTCCAATTCGGCCCACACTCTTATTATGGTTTTATAATCTCATTAAACCAATAAATTAAGATCTAATGGCTAAGATTAAATTAGCATTTATCCCACATCGGATTCTTAATTAATTTTGTTGTCTTTGGAGCACCTATATAAACCCAAAGAATTCTTTACAAATTTTTACACCAAAAACCTTTCATATCTTGGGTTTATATAAGTGAGCAACTCTAAAGTTTAAAGAGTAAGCCACTGATTTTGAGGATCCTTAATTCTAATTGACTAGAGGAACCTCAAGTTAAAATTTTTGAGGTATTTGCCTAGGCTAGCACCAAGGGCAAAATACCCGTGCACTCAATGCGTAGTCTTGCCGTTGAGTTTTGGCTATAGTGTGTGCACCTTTGGAGGCCACAAACTTGGGTGCCTCTTTGGAACGTGGAAGAGATTGCTGATTTCGAGAAAAGCTTGTAGATTGGAAGGTGGACTGGAGGAGTCTTCGGTTCAAGTAAGTCCTTTTCTTTCTTTATTTTAATTAGAGTTCTTATGATAGTTAGCATGTTTAGGTTTATATTCTTTGCATGTTTTTATGAGTTTTTATGCTTAGAATATATATAGTAACATGCCTAGGCTTGTAGAATAATCAAAACAAATGGGTCTTGGGTATAGGGATAGCGGCATCATAATAATTTTTCTTAATTTTCCAATGCGCACTCGCGGCCGCTTCCCAACAAACTTAGTTACGTGTTTCTAATAAAGAACATGTTGAACGTCTTGAATTGTTCAAGAACTGTCAATATGTTTCTAATGAAACGTGGATAGAATATTTTTGAATGGTTCAGGGATATTCTATTTGTAGTGTTGAAAAAACTAAATTTTAAAAATTCATTGCGCGTCTTTTATTTGATTTGATCAAACGCATGAATTTAAGGTAATTAGTTCTTTAGTTATTTAATGAATATGATTCTTACTCAGTATTAAACTTCTGCGATTCCATTGTGATGGAATTGGTCATGGGAGTTATCGAATCTTATATGATTTGATTCGATGATATTGAGTGTTACCGAATTGGTTTTCAATACTTTTGGGGTTATGCTCCATTCACACCAATTCGTCTTTTTAATAAAGGTTCCATTTGTTTCTACAGTTACATATATGATATGTATAGTAGAAAATTTGAATCTTGAAAATTTTAAGATTTGAGACTTTCTTTTGTATAATTGTTATATAATTGAAAGTACTTGTGCCTCGGAGGTACGAGTGATAGGTTTATCATTTATTCTATTCAATGGAATATTGTATTCTATTTGATAAAAATATATTTTCTACGATCCCGAGTAATAAAATTATTTTATTACTTGGTAGGTTGACATTCGATGTTGACGATTGTAGAAATGACTTAACTTAGTGAAGTCAAATGTGAAAATGATAAACTCTGATGGAACTACGTAGTTAATAAGATGAAAAGACCATTAGAAAACTGTCGTATAAGTCCTATAAGATGTCAGAATCATTTATAAAGTATCTGATACTTAATGGTTCTGATGTTTTCTTATCGAAGAAAATTATCGTATAACTTATAGTGGGAGCGATATTTGATATCGACTTCAGCATTTAGCATTGAACCATAGATCTGAGATTGTTCATGGCTTACTACGATCAATTTTTGAACTTGATTAAGCTTTCGTTATGAATAGTTCATAAATTATGCAAATTATTTGCGCAACAAAAGTGAAGTGAGCTCGATAAATGTTTGATCTTTATAGTATGACAGTGAGAAAGTTATACTCAGTAGTCTATTGTAGATTCTGAGGAAGCTTGTCTTTTGTTGCACTGATTGAACAATAAAAGATATATTGGTTAATGTCGATATTAAACTATGTATTTTGGCTAAAGAATGCAAAGTGGCGTTCTTGAGTGATTTCTTCGAATGAAAGATCCGTCGTGATTTCTTAGTTTGAAGATTTCATTCTAGAATGGCCCTGGAGTTTGTATTCTGCTAAGATCACATTTTTATATACTCCTATAGTAGACTCAGATGAGCTTTCCGGAAATTCATGTTCTCTGACTTTGATATCAGTCAGATTGTCTGGTTTTATCGAAGTATAGAGAATACATATTTGTCAGTGGGGTCAGTGGGAGCATACAAATTTCTTTCTAGTATTATATATTTTAAGTCTTCTTTTCTCCGTGTTTGCAGTGGGAGTAGTCTCTGTTATATTTGATATATAAAATTTTATATATGACATAAAACTGGGAGACTTATGAGATACTCATATTAGTCGCGTATTGGATATGATCTAATAAAAGGACAGAGTAAGACTATTTGTATGACAATTAGTATAACTGTTTGACAGTTAGTATAACTGTTTGACAGTTAACGTGTCTTTATGTATATAGTATTCATCTTTTGTAAAGGATGATTCCTTTATCGAAAGAAAGATTGATTGGAATGTCTAGTCAATCTTATGCATCATAAGATGATGGCGTGATGAATATTATATTATGTGTGATTATAGATATCAATTTAATCGTAATTATTACGAGTTATTTTGATATGCATCATATGATGAGTCTAGAAACATGTTCTTTGTGATCTTTGAGATATTAAGAATGAGTTTCTTATACATGGAGAATTTAGTCAGCAACCATAAGGTCAGATTAGTTTTGATTCTAATTATGACATTAGATGGTCTATGTCATATAAAGTGAGAAAATATGCAGTGGGAGTGTCACCGTTGATTCTACTAAACTAGCAGAATCAGTTGCAACTTATGAAGTATTAACTTATGAAGTTTCATATGAACCTTATAGATTAGAAGTTTTGATATTAGTATAGTGTTTGCGGTTGTCTCAAAGTATTTGGATTTGATTTCTAAATACATAGATAACTCAGTAGCTATAGCACAATACTGATATAGCGTCTGAGTCATATTGATGTGGGATTTGGATTCTGCAAAATATGAATGATGTTGTTTAAGGAAAACGGTTGAGTTTGTTTATAGGACTCGATTTATTAAAGCGGGCTTACTTGTTGTTGCCTACCTCCTGAGTGCTGGCGAGCTCTTGAGGGCCATGAGTATATGATACATATTGAGATATGTATAGGATACCATGGATTGGCACTAGACCAAGTGGGAGAAATTGTTAGGGTTGGTGCTCGGAGTGCCAATCTGGATCGTATTTATGTCCGATTCATAAATACGAGCAATTCAATTTTCCATAATTTTACTAATTTAGATGGTAGCACCCTTATCTTTTATACACCTATTCGATCTAATTGTGATTAGATATCTGATTACGATTAGATTGAAGCTAAATATAGTTCAGTGATTCGTGTATATTAGACAAAGACCCTATGATTTACAATATAGTGCGCAGTTACAACGTAGTTTGTAATTGACATTGGGAAGCGCACTATTAGTTGTATATCCTTAAATAAAGTTCCTGGTCAAGATTTCCTAACACGGGTCGGTTAGTAAAATCCGTTGAGACCAGTACATGTCGTATATCGTGACTTGGTCTGATGGTTTATCCTAGTGAACCATAAGTGTCGGGAGACTAATATAGACATGTAGGTGTTTATTTTATAAATCACTGAACGACTCACGGCAGGTTTCCTAATAAATGGTAAACCAACGTCAATAGGAACCTTCTCGAGTTGAGCGAGCATAGTGGTCCTTCAACTTGAGATACCATTGTGGATATATGAGCTATCCTCCACACTTTGATGACAGTCACGTCAATGATCTAGTCATGATCAGACCTCCGCATGTTCGTTGGGTGTGGACTGATGCTCATGATATCTTGTGCGTATCAAGATAGGATCCGTCAGTCCTGTGTACAGGGCAAAGGCATCCAGCATGTGTTTATGATCTAGTAAATCCATGGCCGTGGTTGACCGGTGCGTAATCACACGCGTATAACGCAAGCTCACATATCGTTCAAGTAGTATAAAAATATCGATCCCACGATGACCTAATTCCTACTGTTGTTATTAATTATTGATACTATTTATTTACAAGTATCTAATTAAGAGAGAAGAGAATGATTGCTTTTGGTTGGTTGAATGTGGATTTACTTAAATAAAATAAACAAAAGAAAATACTAAGAAAAATAAATAAAAGACACAAAGATCTAGGGTTGTGATTCCACACAATATTATCCTAAAGATGAATTGATTCTCTTATATATGTGTAATAAGTCAGTTTTCTAACCTAGAACACGAAGATATGCAAAAGCCTATGTCGATGGTCAGACGCAAATACCCAAATAACCCAATTAATCATATATCTATGTTAACCAAGTTACCTGAATTCATTAAGTTCAAGTTCCAAAAGTGGCTACCCCCGCCCGACAGGTATATGTCTATCATGTAAGGAAATCTATTAAAGGGTTATCTATCCTCAAGGAAGATCGTGGGCTATCGAATCTAAGGTTGAAACCTGAAATCTCTTCGTCAAGTTCATTTTAAGTTTGCCAAATCAATCTTATTAATGGTCAATTAACAAGAAGCATTAAGCTTAAGACTCAATAAACAAACTAAAGAATTGACCATAAAAATAAAATCAATTATTAAGTGTATGGATATTGTGTTTTATCACTTCCCTAGAATAAAAATAAAATGATGGGGGTTGGGGGATCCACATTTACTATTTCTAATTTAGAAATCTCTCTTACTATAATATAGAATTTATCAGTGATATTACCAACCAGCCATATAGGCGGTATCCTCATTAAGTCAGATTTTAATTAAGTTCGACCGATCATAAAGGCGGTATCAATATTTGTCCATAAACCAGCCATATAGGTGGTAATCATCTGTCACATAAAGACCGGCTATATATGCGGTGTCACATTATGTCAAATAAATAAAACCAGCCATTAAAGCGGTATAACCTTTTATGTTAAATTATAATTTTCCATATTATAATTAAGGGAGATTAATCTAAACTAAAATAATAAAAGCTTCACCCTTCCCCCAGCGCAAATTTAACTACTAAACATAAAAGAAAAGAAAAGAAAAGAAACTACTACTATTACTGAAAATAAAAATGCATAAATTAAATTACAAAAAATAAACAAACAAGATGCAATCCTTAAATTCCTTACAAAAACCTAAGGAAAGCATGAGAATTACAAATGAAATGGTTTGGTATTTATAGGAAAATCTAAAGGCTTCAACCAATTTCTCTACCAATTGCTCCACCAAACACTCCACTAAATACTCCACAAAATCCTCCACCAAACACTCCACCAAACATGCCACAAGAAACTCCACAAAACACTCCACCAAACATGCAAGCAGGTTTTGTGGAAGTTTGAAAATTGTAAATTATCATTTTCCATTTTTTTATTTTTTGATAATGACTTTAGTAATTATACAAAACACATTGGAATATTCGTTAATTTCAATCTTCCAAAATTCAGAATTAGAAATATTTAAATCATCAAAGTTGTAGAGCTTTGTGTCTTCTTTAATATGGCACTTGAATCAGCTCAATCAGATATCGGATGAAAACGTTATGGCCAACATACCAAACTTACGGAAAATTGGAATTTAAGACTGCACTTCGTGATGCGTACAGTAATTTTTGTTTTTGACCTTTTTTGCTTCGGATTTCATCGTTTTAGCCCCGAGTTGATTCCATTAAGTCCCAATATTATTTTTATCTGCAAAATAAATAAAAACATATCAAAATGTTCATAAAACTCGAGAAATTATACAAAATATTAGGTTAAATGAGAGGGAAATAGTGATATAATTACCACTCATCAGTGGTATAACTTCGGAAACCAGTTCCGAGTGTTATTTCGAGATCATAAATCAAAATTCGACTGTATTATACCGAACGGATTTGACATTCTCATCTATATCTCAGGTATAATACGGATGGCCTGTGACAGATGGATTATACGTATGCTATGACCTCGGTTTGTATAGTTAGCGAGATTATCCGTGGTCGTCATAATCCATGAGTGGGTGGATTATGGACATGAAATTGGATTTCGTGACGGATAAACCTAAATTTAGGGATTCCCACAATATGAATTGTACTCATTGAGCACTTGGGCAACTCGATATGAATAATACGAATTATTCATAATACTTCACCGGATTAAATGAGTTAATTCGGATCGTTTAATCGTTAAACAATAATACATGCAATCAGGGGATTTTGTCCGCTAATAATTATTGTGTATTTGTATTTGATACATAATACGATTAGATACACATTAATTATTCATCAAATGAGATTTTGACACATGTCATTAAATATATGTATTTGTTATTAAATGTAAAATAAAATACATATAAATATAATAATAATTAATTGATTAAATTTTTCATAATTGTTATGAAATATATTTAATTATTATTAGTTACACTTGTCATTAAATTAAAGGTTAAAGTGTCAAATTTGATTTGTCACCACTCTAACTTTATATTTAATTTATTTTAGTAATTGTCATTTGATAATTGTTATCACACTTGTTTATTATTAATTGGAACATTTGGCATGACTTTTATTTGTCCAATTATGATTGGCTAAAATAAAGTGAAAATGGAATATTAATTTGATTAATTTTTAAAGGACAAAAATGCCATTAATCCTTGCTATAGTCGGTCAGCTCCTCTTGTTTTTAAAGTGATTTTTTTCATTTGCTTCCTTTGAACAACAGCAGCCGAAACCCCTAAAAGCATATATCTTAAGTTTTGTTTGATCAAAACCAAGGAGAAAACAAAGGAAAACTCAAAGAAAATGCTTAGGAAATTGAAGATTAAAGGTAATCCTAAATTTTCTTAAGCTTGAAAATTTATTTATTGTTTTCTTGAGTTATTAATATGATTCTAGGGTTCATTTGTTTCTTTAATTTGGGGCTTTTGGTTGTGGTGAATGGAGATGGAAGATTAGGCATGTGTGAAGTAGATATCGGGTGGAATTAATGTAATTTACATCCAATTTGTTCAATTGTTGAAGTGTTGTCATTCTAAAGTTATTGATCCACTCTAAATAGCCTAGAATTGTTCTATATTTCTTCATTTGTGGTGACTTTGGATTGGTGTTTGATTAATTTGATTAATCTCGGATAAAATTGGATTAAACCATGAAAATTTGGTTAATTTACCTTATGGATCAGATCTGGAATTTTCAGTGTATATATTGATGTATTTGATGTTAAATTAATGTTATGGATGTATTTTTGGAGTTTTCAAAATTACCGGAAATTGTTTCCGACTTGAAATAAGCGAAAACGGCCAAAAACGGCGTTACCGGGTGGATTTTGAGCCAACCGGGTGACGGCTGCCCAAACAATGAATCCGTCACTGTTCAGGCAGCCCATGAACTGCCCCGACACTATTGGAGCTGACCTGGGTAGTTTCCATAAGTGTCGGGTAGTTGGTTCGGTCAAAAACACGTTTTAGACCATTTTGCGGAAAAACGTTTTCGTAAAAGTTTCGCGAAGATTCAACTGTGTTTATGTCAATATTTGATATTGAATAAACAGGTTTAGGTGAAATATGAATAAATTATTCATATTAGATATTGAATAATTTATTTGGTATTTTAAAAAAGTTTTAAAATACGATTTCGCCCGACCCGCGCTTCCGCTGCGCCCCATCGCCCAAAACCCCAACAGTTATGGCATGTGAAAATACAAGAGTAGGTACTCTAGGCTATATGACATGTTAATAAACATTTTATAACATACATATTTCCCAGGCTGGGCGTCGCGACTCCCACTAGTGGCGTCCCAACGTGCAGAATTCCAGTAGCTGAAATTGTTTCAGCTATGCGTTGCAATGCGATCGAGGCAATAGCCTTCAGTGGCTCCGCATATGCAGCGCATCGCGACGCGCGGAGTTTGGCTTCGCGACGCAACCTATTTTCCAGGGCTGGAAATTGTAAAAACATACACATAACAAATTGCGTTGACCGAGCTCTTACTTTTCTAAACTAATCTAATTAGTACAATAAATCCAAGGCATCCCTTGGTCTTCAAATCTTGCTCCATTGTGTGTTATTGAGTTCTTCGCGGAATTTCTACGTCATAAGTCCTTCGTGGCATCGGCTCCTCCAAGTTACAAATAGGGTTACATAATGGACTTATTACAAAGGAAATGAACTTACAACACTTGAAAGAATATGACCTTATTGTATTACATTCCCAATACTAAAAAATAAGAGCCGGAAAAAATTAACGATCAACGTAATACATTCATCACATGAATCAAAGTAAACATTCATCACATGAACATTCAAACCATTCATCTCATTAATCTAATTGTGTCTACTCATCACAACATGCATTCTAATAATCTATATCTCATATAAATTATTAAAACTTAAAACTTTAAAGGAGAAAGGTTAAAAATACTTTTCAACCTTAAGCTCTCAGATACAAATTGTAGGTAACGTCTTTTCCTTAGCGCAACAGAAGTTGCTATTGTGGGCAACGGCTCCGGTATGAATCTTTAATAATTTCTTTGCCTTCTCTGTTGTTGAATACGAACTCCAGCAACCACTTGACGAATTTCCTTTGATGTCCAACGCTTGGATCAACCACCCGATCTTTCGAACCATGTCTCGAAACCAACAAACCAAAGTGTGGGCTTCACTCACAAAAATCTATCTCTTAAACTTTTTAGAGAATTATCAAAACTCTAAACAATTTAGAGAAATGATGTTGTCACAAATTCTTTTTGGCTTTGAGAAAAATATGATGAAGAAGATCAAGTATCTTGTTCACTCTTGTTTTTCTTTCTAATCTCAACAATTGAGAAATATGAATTTTCTCTCTACCTTACTCACAAATTTTGTGAATGTTTTTGCTCTCTCTTGAATTTCTTTTCAAAAATGCTAAGTATGAATTCCAAAGCCAATCCACCAATATCCACTCACTCTTTTTGAATAGCAAACACACTTGAGTGGAGTGTCAACCAAATCAATGAGATAATAGATCAAGTTAGGTAATTAGGTCAAAACTAATTAACAAAAACTTGGTGGATGATTTGGCAAACCATTAAGGTTTGTCTTGATAATGCATTTACCATTATCAAATAATGATGTCATAATTATCTCATAATGCATTATTAATTATGATGTAATAATTATCTCATAATTATTGTTTGATTATCTCATAATCAAAAATATTAGAAAACATAATATTAAATTAATTTAATATTATTTTCATTTGTGACAAAAATATTATTAATCATATTAATAATATATAAATATAATGTGAGCATATTGTTAGACAATCTAATTATATTAGGTTTGCTACAATTAATCGAGCTAGCACGAGGACCAAATGGACCTACGGTTCTGAGCTCCAATAATTCTGAAATATTAATTAAACTCTTTAATCAAATATTACGAATTATTAACTCCGCATTATTCCACTAAAAACTTGAAGTTGAACTCTAGTTATCGTAGATGGAAAAATAAGCCGAACAACTTTGATGTCCATCGATATAGTCACTACATATGGATATAGCTCTTCACGAATATCTCATAAATAGAGCCGGGTCATAAGTCCGTTATACCCCTCTAAATATTTTATCTCTTAAGCACCATTGATTCTATAATGAACAATTAATTCATAACAATTATGAATATAAGACTTTCTATTCGTAATAGATAAGTTGAGCGCTCAAATTGTTCAAGTCCTGAATCAATTCCTAAAAAATATATTCTTCTACTTCTATTAAGAATGATTGAATTCCATATCTATGTAAAATATTCCCAACTACACACCAAATCATATCCTCAAAATACGTAGTTATTGGGCAGGAATGCTACACCAACCTCACCATAATAAATCAAAGGACATAGCCTCACATGCAGGAGTTCGTAGTACACTCAAGATTAAGATTGAATCCATATATGACCATCTATTAGATAAAATGAATTTCTTCGTTAACGGATATTAAAAGAATTTCGTATTTATCTGAGTCCAGTCCTATATGATCACATCATACAAGGTGCCTCCATTCCCATGTCACTACATGAATGACCCCAGATCAAGGTCGTCATACAATTATAGAATGGACCGTAGGTATAGATATACCACAAACAAAGTACCCTATTTGTTTGCTCTTTATTAACTATTTAGATTACTAACTTCAGACTTAAATCCTCTTGTGCATCAAACATACACTAAGTCTGAAAGTACAAGAGTAAACAAGGTAAACAAGACAATTGGACAATATGCGATTTAAATCAATTAACTTTGATAAATGAATAATACATTTATTATTATTACAATAATCAATTCCGTTTATAATAAATGAATCTCTAGGGCATCTATCCTAACACCCAAGTGGTATTATAAATCTTCATATTTTATACACTTGTGGTTGGGAAGTCCCTTGTTGAGTGGGTATACTCAAAATGGCAATTTGTGTCAAGGTTGTGAGTGAGCCTATGAACCAAACTCATTGTAAAGGTTAAGGGTAAACCATTGGAAAACTCTTGTATAAAGGTTTGGAGTGAACCTAGGAGACAAAACTCTTGGTTGCGAGTGAGCCACGGGAAACTTGGTGTAAGTTATGGATTCAACTTAGTGGAAAGCTTCAAGCGCGGCTTGGAGGAGTGGATGTAGATATTGTTGGCCGAACCACTATAAACCATCGCTGTAAATTTCTCTAACTCTATCTCTTTATTTTATCGCAAGCTTTATATTATCTTTCCATATTATTTAGCATAGCTTGTCATTGAGAAATTGATAAATAAGCTTAATTGGTACAGCTACTAATTTAGTAGCGTAAAATCAAAAAAGATTTATATTTCCGCAATATTATACTATTACTCAATTTACTCACCCACTGGGGTATAGAGAATTGCTTGTTGTGTGTGCTTGTAGGTAATTTCAGAGAAGACCAAGATGCACATTTCAACATGAACAATTAGGAACCTGAACCCTTGAAAGTAGCACCACCAATTCTTATTCGGGATAGGACAATCCTGATGGTTGACGGTTTCATCTCCTGCATCGTCCTGCCACCCTGATGACAATCAATGCATTATCAAGGATAGCTAGCCCCATAGCTTCTTAATTTGAATGCATGCGTGCATGTGCATGCAATGCAAACCCTCTGTAACTTTTTGTGCATGCATGCCACCTACAAGTTGTATCATGTGCTTGCAATAAAGTGTATTTAACCTAACTTAATATTACAACTAAATAAGTAAATATCATATAGTAACAATAAATAAATGAATGAATGATGCATGGACCGAATCAATCAATCTCTCTCCATTTCTATCTTCTGTGGTCATCACCTTGTAAAGAAGGTAACAAGTGCAAATTCAAAAGGATTGGCCTTCTAGGGTTTTTATTGGTTGCAAGTTGTGGTTAAAATAGTAAGCATTTGAATAGAGTTGTGTGTTTTGTGGCTACGTGTAATCGATATATCTAGGATAATAAAATTGAAACAATGACAATTAAACTTGAAATATGAATATTGGATATGAAATATTTTATAAATTTCCAATTTAATAAACTATTTCAATTTCAAAGATCAGAAGTTTAATTTTATTAACTTCGGTATCGATACTGGAGTACATTAGCAAAACCCGATTTTATATTGTGTTGTTGGTGACAGATTAAAAAAATTGAATAGTGGTCCAGTAGCAGCAGCACCGCCATGAAACCCCCCTAATAACGGAAAGTGACCACACATTTTTTTGGATTTAAATGGAGACCCCCAAAAAAATTGATTATAAAGACTGTGATGTTCATGATCGATCGAAGCTAAGGGGCTGCTTCTTCCATCATCTTCATCTTCATTTATCTCATCATTTAAGGATTAATAAATGACCAAATTAATTTGTTTTACAGTTCCAAAATACTGTTATTTAATAACCCCACTTAAATATCACTAATGTCAATAACTATCGATAATACGTCACATATGTAATAACCCAATAATATATAGTTATGCTTGTTAAAATAGTTTTAAAAAAATAATTAAATAAATAATAATAATATTCAATACAACTTAACATGATTAGTTTGTCACTCAAATAAAAGTAGTATCCAAAAATTGCTCTATTTAGAGATATGAACTTTAGGCAGTATATATTAATAAAAAAAAAAAAAAAAAAAATTAATGCCAACTAATAGTCAAATTTACCAATCTTATATTCTATACCACATTAATTTATTTATTTACTTTCCTATAGTTACATAAACAAGTAAAATTCTGATCACAATATCACATTCCTTAAATTACAACTAATCATATAGGATTAATATACTTCCATAAACATTTAATAGATGATAAAATAATATTGAGAGAGCACCTACAATTTTTTCCGATGTGAGACAAAAACATGTTTATTATATTTACATAATGATAAATTTATAATGTTGATATACTACATTTGTATTTCAATTGATATTTGTATTATTTTGTAGGATCATATAGAATTAATTATTGAGCTTTTATTATATTGGAGTACAAATTTTATAAGAGTTTGAGATAATCAGAGATTTTATCTGCCCCGCTTAAATCCGGAATGGATGATTTAGCAGTAGAGTTTTCAACTATTTAAAAAAAAAAAAGAATACAAATTTGGTATCCCAAATTTATAAGTGTATTGCATGTCCTATTGAAACCTACATCTTGTGGCATACAATAATAGCGATATCATTATAAATTTTGCGTATTAAATAATTATTTATCTTCATTTTACTGAACGTTATATAATATTAATTTTTTTATAATCACTTATATAAATAGAATTGATTATTAAAAAGAATATGAATGTTTATTTTGAAAACAATAATGATAGTCATAAAATTTGCATCAATTTTTTTTTAGAATCTGATATTTTATTTTAATTAAATATTAATATTTTTTTCACTCGAAAATTAACTTAGGTATGAAATTATCCGAAAATTTTAAAGAAGTTTAATTTTATATTTAAAGTTTCAATCACGATACTAATTCACATATTTAGATTCAATTTTACATTTAAAGTTTTGATATATATACTAATTTATATATAAAAAATATAAATTAATATATTGACTAAAATTTTAAATATAAATTAAATTTATTTAATTTCATACATAAATTAATCTCAGACGTGAAAATGATAATTTTCCTTTAAATTATTAATGATTCAAATATATATATTTATATATATTGGGTGAGATTTATGAGCAGTGAAAGAGGGTGGGTCAAGTGGGCAGGCTTTTTCCGGCAGGGCAGGCGAGGGCTGCCAACAAATTATCCTCTCCGTGCATCCCACGTGGCAACATGATTTTGATTGGAGCTCAAAGCTCCGCCCACGTGGCACCCTGCATTCGGCCCCTCTGTGGAAATTAGCCGTTTGATTATGACCCGTCACATCATGTCCGTCAGTCTCTTGCAGGCGGTCCCACTCATCTCCTCAATTCATTTTTTAAATAATTTTATTATCATAATTAATTGAAATAATGAACGAGTCCATTTGCACTCCTAGTTGCCTACGGGCGCAATAATAGTATGCGATTAAATGACCAAATTAACCCTGTGGCCTTTTATTATGTCAATATAATAGTTATCCAACTATTTAAGGATAAAATTGTAAAAAATAAAAATCTTCATTTTTAGATTAAGTAACGGGATACTATTAGTGGAATAAGTGGTATATACTCAAAACTGTGTGTAGGAAAGTGACCCTCTCCCCATAAAATTATGTTTTTTTTTTTTTTAAAAAAAATAAAATAACACTTAATAATACTGTAAATTAATATAATGATATTTTAATTATATAATTTTAAAAATACAAATTTTAATCATTGTCGTTAAAGATAAATAAAAAATTGTTCCAATATCATATTAAAAAGTGACTCAATTTACAAAATATATATATATATATATATATATATATATATATATATATATATATATTAACGGTAGATACTAAAATTTATATTTTCGAAAACGGTAGAAATTAAAATTTATATTTTTAAAATTATAGAGATTAAAGTATCATTATGATAATTTATAGGATAAATGTGTGTGATTTTCCCTTTATTTTTTAAACAAGGAAAAAAAACACAAGAACTTAGTTCATCATCATAGGTGATTTCTTTTCAAATATTTAAAAATCCATCAACTTACAATCCTTAATCTAAATATTTGAATTGCCCATATCACAGAATTGATATTAACAATTCTAATTGTAATTAAAAAGAAAACGAGAAGTACCACATGCACATATTCCCAGTACGGAAAACAAATTTTTAATGTAAATATTTTTAAGTTTATGTATCAATTTTAAATAAATTTGAGTTTCGGCCACCATTCATCTTTTAAAAAAAGGAAAAAATTCAGTCGGGTCCATTTAGCAAAACCGTCAGAGAAAAAGAATACGGGGCGGCCTGAAGTCCGACACAAACGTGGCCCACACTGCCACTCGTGTTTTATAAAAGATAAAAAATAAAATAAAAAATAAAAACACATTAATCCATCAGGATAAGAAAGGCAATTACTTGTCAACACCACTGCTGCTGTTGGGGTAAAATAGGAATTGAAGAAGAGTAAAGACATATTTCACAATCTGTTTACTGCTCTGCGTGTGAATGGAATCCAGAGAGAGAGAGAATCAAAGATCAAAGATTAAAATAAAATAAAAATAATAAAGAAATGGGATGTTTGAAAGTAGTGGGTGTCAGTGAATGGATTGGTGGTGGTGGTGGTGGTGAAATGTGATTCGTTAAAGCAATCTCTTTTAATCTCCGGGTGAATGGATTGGGGGGAGAAGCTTGTTTTTTTCATCAGTCATATGTATTTACATGTAAGCAACCTTTTTCTCTCCTTTTATTTATTTATATTCAAGATAGAAAGAACTTTATCTTAGCTATTTCTGTGTGTTGTGTTCAGATGTAAGTGAGCCACATTCTTGTTTGGGTTATTATATTTTTGCACTAATTTTGATGATCTTGACTCTTGGCTCTAAATTTGGTAATGTAAGATTTTGTCAAGTGATTGCTTGATGATTACATTAAATTCCATTTTTGTGGGAATGAATAATAGGGATTAAGTAAGAGGGTATACAATTTGTGTGTCCCCAAGGGGCGTGACTTGTTATTGTAGGGTTCAGAATCTTGATTTTTAGGTCTTGATTTGAATCTTGAATTTAGAGAGTGTATTTCTGGTAAAAGTCTGAGACAACCGGAGTTATACTTGCTCCGCTTAAGCGGTAAGGGATAGTTTGGCGGCGGGATTTTCAAAGATTTTTTTTTTAAAAAAAAAAAAAGGTTTACAATTTGTGTGTTGCCATGAAGATTAGGAAATTGGTGTAAGGAGATGTGGGTGGAGTTTACCAAGTTCTGATAGTTGGTGGTAAAATTTAGTTTACCAAGTTCTGTTTGGTATTGAGGTGCCCTGGCTTGTAAGTTACTACCAAATTATAATTTATCAAGTAAAAGTTTACGGGTGTTTGATAAGAATTATTGTTTTTTTTTTAACAAAACAGAAAGTTATCTAAAATAGAGCATTCAATGAGTAATGATATATAAATTTTGAAACCATTATTTAAAAAAAAAATAATAATTCAAAAATGAGTATATTTTTGGGTTAAGAACTGCTTATGAATAAAGATGTAGATTTGCATACTGAAGAGTGCATGAACCTAGCTGAAACAAATGGATAGATGCTGACCTACAATTCATAATTTCCAGTAGAATTTAGAGGTAGGGTTTATTACTTTATTTACTTTCAATTCTTTTTTTTATTTTTCGAAAAAGATGACTTCTAATATCATTCAATACAATGAGGGAAGTTGATCCTACTAAAGACAACCACATGTTTTATTTGAAGATAATTAATTGATTACTCTGTGAAATAATTATGATTTTAATGCAGAGTTAGGACTTAAGAGAAGATCAGTCTGCACTTTGAATTGTTGCCAATTATGAAAGTATTTTTATCAAGTTGATGACTTGACCTAAAAACTTAAGCTAGTAGATAAGAACCAGATAATAGTATTAAGCTCTAGCAAACCCCTTCATATACAAGATACTAAATGACCATGTCGTGTACAAACAAGCACAAATATTAATACAGTGAAATAGTTATAAATGCAAATTTAGGTGGAGAATTCAAACACACGACCTCTTGGTCAAAACCATGTCTAATTATTTTTTAACATAAAAACATAGATTGATAAGTAATGGCCCAATTAATAGAATTAGCTCTAACATTTTTCTTTCACTAATTATAACGGTTACTTGAGGAGGAAGAAAAATCAATAAATATTTTCATACTATTTGATTGATCGTCTTAGTACCCTCCATATTGCTGTTGTCATGTGTGGACCTATGATCTGTATTTATCTTGCAAGCTGTTGGGCACTGATGTTTTGGT